>CM040184.1:37052406-37259906 GCA_022606455.1 Callitettix versicolor
TCAAGCAATATTATTTTTTAAACAAAACCTTGTTTGAAATTAGAAATTTATTTTTATTTAACCGTCTGTGATTTGATTTACTTATGTCATATTGCGCGTTTCAGGACTAAGATCCCATCTTCATAAATTAATCCTAAGAAAGAACACACAACACATCACATAAAACACTATGGTCAACGTCGGATGCGCACCTAGGCACCTATAAGCTAGTTCTGAAGATGGGACCTTACTTCCGAAACGCGTCACACAACGTACCCTAAGTAAATCAAATCACAGACGATTAAGTAAAATAAATTTCTTAAAAATCAGTGGTTTGGATACGTTATTAAACAAAGATTTAAAACTTAGAGTAAGTAATTTAATAAATTCAGACTCAATCGTGGCAAGCAATATGTAAGGAACATTTATAGCTCTCGTGATGGAAGTGAATTTCCAAAATAAATATAAATTTAATAACATCAAATAATAATGGTACTACATTAAATAAAAAATACAATAATGGATCTTGACAACTATAAAATTTATAACTAAAACTTTTAACTAAACAAAATCTAGTTTTACAATCGTAATCAGCATTAGAATACAGAAAAAATCAAGTTTTAAAATTTTCAAAAAAAATTGGTAAAATTTTAACAAAAAAACATGGTTTGAATGATTACATGGTAGGGTAATTACCATGATCATAGCTGCAGCAAAGATTAACATGTCTTTATCATTAAAAGTTGTCATCTAATTTTACTGCACAATGAACGAAAATGAAGGTGTTTCAGTTTTACTTTTAACATTAAAAACCACCAACCCCTTGATTTTAGAATTAACATTTCAAATGAGAAGGCAAATGAAGATGATCCTCTTTTATTTAAAGAGTCTCAAAAAACGTGTTTGAAATTGTAATTCTTGCTTTAAATCTGTTTTAAGTACATGTTTTGTGTCTGTAGAATTCTACAAGAAAAGTTTAATTGAAAAACCCTTCAGAATTACAATTTATAGACAAAGCTTTGTTTTTTTCTATTCTACGAAGTATAGCCTACATAAAGCAGGCCTGTGGTTTTCGTAAAAATAACTTGACGTTTTTAAGGAAATTTGTATAACCTGAATAACCAATTTTGTTTTGGCATATAGTGTAGTTTGCCACTACAATAATCTTTAAATATTTTTTTTCTAATTTTCAACATTGTGTCCTAAAAACCTAAATGTTTGGTCAAAACCCTTTAAATAACATACAAACTCAACAATTTTGATTAAACTGACAATTAAACTTTGATTTTTTATAAATATTTGCACAAAACAAGCTCCCAAACAAAATGTACGCATATTTCCTTTTCTCTTGTTTTAAATATTTTAAAATAGTTTAAGTAAATGTTATGTACCATTTACTTTCTCTCACTTGTAAATGGTATTTCACTTTTATGGCATTTAAATAGATTTAGATAAATAGACATATTTATTAATTTTTAAAAAAACTTTATTGTAGCCTAGATATTATAAAAAGAACTATTAGGCCTGCTTATCATTTGATAAAAAGTTTTGTTAACTATAAACATGTGCATTAACGAAAATACTGTAATAATATTCTTTTCAACACATTAGAATCGTTGAAAACTAAAATTGCTAATACATAACGACCCTGGTAGACTTGGCATAATACATAGAATTTTTTAAGACCTGCGCAGTGGGTCTAGCTGGAAATTTAAGCTCACGTAAGAAAAATCTACATTATTTCACTTTTTTACTACAAAACAAAAATTAGAATCAATGATATTTTATGAGTACATAAACCTATCACTACATAATTACAATAATACAACATACCTTTTAATTTTGTTTCTACATATCACGGAGCCAGTAGATTATTAGGTCATACACAGAAATGATCAAAAACGCCGGACTTTAAACGCCAACATTTACCATTATTTAAACATCTCACTGACCAAATTAACTCAATAAAATTAAACAATTTTGTTTAAAAAAAACAATACCTAACTAACCTGATGCACTTTTCACTCCAAAAACGAACACCATTGTGACCGACCACAAATAAAACAGCAACGCTATCGTTTCCAAGCTAAACTCACCGAAAAAAATGGCGATATAATCTTAAAACAACAAAAAGATTAATAAACCAATCAGATTAAAGCAAAGCCTTCCGAACTACATAGCGCGAAGTTTAACACCACCCCTGATGGAATATTCGGAAACTAATACGAGTCTTGCTGATTGGCCTTGGTAACAGTAACCTATTGTATTGCCAACTGTTAAAACATTGCATTGTCAGTTTTCTGTTTTGATGGTTTGTTTATTTTCAGTGGTTATTCAAGGAAGAGGGCTTTCAGTAAATCATGGTTGGTTTAGCTAATTATAAAAATATTCGTTAGAGATATAACAAATAATGTTACATATTTTTTTAACGGGGAATTTGTGTACGATAGTACAATGAGAATCGCTTAGTAAAATAGTGTTCATACGCTGTTTTTTTTTTTTTATACATGAATAGGTAATCGAATTAAATTCGATTTTAAAAGTTTTATGTAACAACGTTGCATTTCATTTCAGGTTTATTTAATAAATAATAAATTTAAAGGTTTGTAATTAATTCTTAATAACCTTTAAGATGGTACGAGCGTGTCCATCTGTCTTCTGTCTGTCTGTGGATAACGCACCACTTACTAAACGATGTGACCGATCACTGTAAAATTTTCAAAAATGGTCTTTGTAGCAGCAAAAAAAAATAGAGAAGTTGGCGACCCAACTTCTCGTAAATAATACGAGTTTACCCCTCGTATATTTAGGGGTAAACTTTAAGTATTTTTTTGATTTTATCGTGGAATAAAATTGGAAAATAAAAACAATAACTGATTCTGAATACATAGGCCTACTTATATTTTTTTACATAAAGAGAGCTGCCCTTACAGTTTTTCAGAATTTCAATTTTTTATGTCACGCTCTTTAATTTTGACATGATTATTAAAAAAATTATAAACCTAGTTTGGAACAAAACAAAAAAAATATGTTTTTCCGAATGATCGGTATTTTACATATTTTTGTATTAATGGATCCCAAAAAAGCGTCTTATGAAAAATTCACCAACAACTTCAGAAGGTTTTTCACGCTGTTCTGTCTTTAACAGTGTTAGTAAAAGTAAATAGAATATTATTCAAAAGTAATGTTTACGTTCGGGCATCAAATACTCTTCAAAAATATTGTACGCTAGAACTGGTATAGTCCGCGTCGCGGTAGTACAGACGACGCTCTATTCAACTGATTCACTCTTGATTAATACTTAGTTTACTTTTAAACCATTTTATAACCTTCACCGTAAAATTAATATACGATAATAGAGGTCGTTGAATACGCTAGCGTTATTTATTAAATTTATTCCATGAAATAACATTTTTTGAATCAACACGATTGTAATTTTCCTTCAACCAAGTACGAAGGACAAATGGAAATGATGAAGTAAATGCGAGAGTTGAAATCTTAAAATTACTATACGAGAATTTAGGGTTGCCAAGTTTCGATAAAGTAAACAGCGAGCTGGTAAACTTTGATGACTTTGGGGAACAAGATTATCCACTGCGGCCCGGAACTGACTAGAAGTTATTGTACAGACTTGTTTGGTTTAGCGGTTGTGATGTTTACGTCATCAATTTATAAATTTACAAAGTTATGTTTTGCCACTGTTAATAGCTAATGTCCACCAGAAAATGTGCTGTTGAAGACCCGTCATTAACGCTTTCGCGTACAAGATCGTTACCCAGAAAAATCCGTTCAACCGTTTCAAAATGGCGGAAATTTCTAAATTGAAAAAAACATTATTATTTTATCTTAAAATGTTTTTAGAAATCTGACTTTACAGTCGTAATCGGTAGTAGAATCTACGCAGATTAGCGTTTAACAAATTTCAAAATTCCGTTGAAAACACAAACATGAATCTGAGTTCATCGTCGGTCAGAGTACATTTTTTTGTATTTCTAGTGCATTTCTTCTAATTTACGCCGATTTTATTCATACTTGGCATAAGTAGTTCGATTTTAAAAATCTTAAAACACGTTCATTTTTTCAGCAAAATCCGTTTAACGGTTTCAAAATGGCGGAAACTTTCCAAAAATATTTTTTTACCTTTTAAATTTAACGGAAATCTGATTTGACAATCGTAAACGGTGTTTAAAATCTGCGTAAATTAGCATTTTTAAATTTAAAATGTCATTGGAAATACCAAAAATTAACCCAACTATATTACGTTTTCGTACAATCCAACAAATTATTCAACACTTCAATCATAAGCGCAACAATGCACACAGATGTTTTTAGGACAGCGCTTATTAAGCATTCGGCACCATATTTCCCGTTTCAAGGTCACCTGTTAAGCTGCATTGGTACTTCTAGACTCGGTAAATTGCTAAATTGCATCGGAGAGGTGAATTAAATTAAACTGAAATTTAATTAAAATTAAACTAGAGTACGACCTTTCCATGGAAACGTAGGCAGTAAATAATTGTCTACTTTTTACATTCGCCTGTTTGCATTAATGTTATTTACCGTGCTTCTTTTTTAAACAAAACACAAAACATAGTCTTAAAATACGCGATGAGGAAATATGATACGTTATTAGCTATTGGAGCGGCCGTCATAGTCAAACCCAAACACAAGACCTTGAAATGAGCTCCGATTCTGACTTCTAGATCACTTTTTGAGAAATCGATACAAATGTGTGTGTGTGTGTGTGTGTGTGTGTGTGTGTGTGTGTGTGTGTGTGTGTGCGCGCGCGCGCGCATGTGTGCGTATTTTACAACGGTCCCGTTTCCAATTTTATTCGATTTGTTTCGAACATTGCACAAAAAATGATTTTAGTATTAGCTTGAATAGGATTTTTAACTAAAAAAAAAATCCATGCTGCAATTTCAAAATGGCGGCCATTGCAAGTAAAAATTCATTTCTTTTTTCCTTACATTTATTTGAAAATCTGATTCCGCCATCGTAATAAGCGTTAAGACTACATAAGCTGGCGTTTTGAATTTTTTAAACCGATTTAAAAGTAAATTTGACTGCAGTGGTGGTTTATTTTTGTATTTCTAATGTAATTTGATTTTTGAAATGCTAATATAGTCAAATTTCAGTAGTGACTGTGATTGTGTAATCAGCACACCATTAAAGAAATTTTATCAGTAAGGAGGCAGATAAAATCGATAAGAAAGTGTCAGACGGAAGGTAAGATCAGAATTACTACTGCTGATAAGTACAGTATTATTTAGCTTATCTTATCGTATTATTCAGCTGTCAATATTTTTTTTTTTTATTTTCAGGCGAAAAGCACATTGAGGCTATTATCGCCTCCCTAAATGTAAGTGTGAGTGAAAAGTGTTAAAGTCGAAAGTGTAGTGTTGTAAGTGTAAGTGTGTGTTAGACTCGAGTACCGCGAGGGATGTCTAAATCCACTTAAAAGGTGCAGCTAGTCTGCACCCATCTGCGGAGACCAATATTTTTCTTGTTCGAAAGACTGAGCTGCATGTTTGTTCTATCCCAATTCACTTATGACTGAAAATAAATGAAGTTGGACCAATTATCATTGTTAGCATAATCATGTTAGTACTATAACGCTAACATACACAACTAAAAAATTGTATAACTATCTTTTAATTTATAGGTAAAGATCTGCGCTCATTTGAAAGTCTCAAGTCTGCATCGTACCATGATGGCCGCTTCTAACAACCCGACCGTTGTCAGGTTGGTTTCGAATTTTTCAAAAAACGAACATAAACTAATGCACTTTAAAAATAAGTAACAATTCTGTACAAACAATGAACAGGTTCGGTTTAAGGAATGGAATTAGAATTTGCAGCACGTTCTGGAGAACACAAGCAGTCGAGAAGAGTGAAAGTCACGTGCAAGGCATGTTTGCTGGAGTTATTAAAGCATTTACTGTTCTGTACTTTCAAGCTAAGGCTGTTAAATTACTTTAGTTGTCGTTTTCGTAAGTACTAAAATTTACAGACAAATAGGTTAAATATATTTACAATAATGTGAAGTTATTTTGAGCCAAAACTGACGTAAAGCTGTGTATTTTAAATTATTTGAAAGTACCTCTATCACAAAGAAAAATCGCTGTCTCGCTGATGATGTGATAGAAACGAATTTCCAAAAATATGTTTCCTTATCTTACCCTTTTTGAAATTCTGATTTCACCAAGGCAATCAGAATTAAAGTATGCGTATATTAAAATTTTCAACTTCCAAATTACGTTGAATATACGAAATGAAAAGCCGTCAAATTAAGTAACATCTAATTTATTTTCTATTTCAATTTATTAAATTGACCTTAATTGTTTATATATTATACCCTCATCCCTGTTTACTTCATTTAAAACTACTATGACTGTCAAATTAGCAACTTCATTCAAATATTATTTAATTTACTATTTTCATCAAATTTTACATAGTTATTCTAAAATCTGTTCTGCCGTTATTGCAACAATTTTTCATTTAGTTATACTTAGACTAATTTACTACTGAAATGTATTTTTCTTATTTTTAAAACTTAGATATACGTTTAACTATAACTATAGATAGATAGATATAATATAAACTAGAGGAAGAGATGTTTTATAAACCAGATTATAAAACTCTAAACACTGCGATCAACTGTGCAAATAAACTTTTTAAGTACTAGTTCAGAAAATTAGTGCCCTTAGTAAGTTCCAACAACAGTGTGTGTGTGTGTGTGTGTGTGTGTGTGTGTGTGTGTGTGTGTGTGTGTGTGTGTGTGTGTGTGTGTGTGTGTGTGTGTGTGTGTGTGTGTGTGTGTGTGTGTGTGTGTGTGTTTGTTTGTTTGTGTGTGTGTGTGTGTGTGTGTGTGTGTGTGTGTGTTTGTGTTTGTGTTTGTGTTTGTGTGTTATCAACTCTCGCTTTCACATTTTTGGTTTGGTTCGATTCAAACTTTGAAAAAAAATCGATTTTTGTAATACCTTGAACACGTCCGTTCAGAAGCAAAATCTGTTCCCAACAGTTTCAAAATAGTGGCCGTTTCATTTCTTAATTTTGTTTGCTATTTTACTATCGTAATCAGAATTAAAAACTGCAATTTTTAAAATTATTTAAAACTAATAAATTGAATTCGATGGCTGAGATTGTTCATTTTCGTATTTTAAATGTAATGTGAAAGTTCTAAATGCAGATTTTAATATTGATTGTTATTTGGAAACAAAAATATTTTAAGAAATCCGTGTTCATTACAACAGCGAGACAGCTGCGTGCCGAGATTATTTGCTCGGTAGAATTTATTTTAGAGTCGTTTGTACCCTGCGTTTACACCCTACTATACGCTTTGAACTGAGGTAAATGCAACATTTACAACTATTTTACTGCTGAAAGCATTTAAAAGGAACATTTATTGCCGACAAGCTGTTTCTTACAAAATATAAAACCTATCCCTTTAGAATTTGAGTTCTTTATCACTTGCAGAAAAACGTTTACGCGATATTGAAGGTTATTTTTTTTAACGAAAATAAATAGCTTTGTCCCTGCAAATCCACAGTCTCCGCCGCCAATGTTCGCAATTTTAGTTCGATTTGATTAAAACTTGAAAAAAACTTGGTAATAGCTTGGACAAGTTCTTCAACAGTTTCAAAATGGCGGATATTTTAAATATTTAAAACTGCATAACTTTTTTTGTTAATATTTACCAAAATCTGATTTCACCGTCGTAATCAGTGTTGAAAATTTCATAAATTGGCATTTTGAAATCAATAAATTTAACTTTATGGCGGACAAGGTTTATTTTTACATGCAATTTTAAAATACTTGTATATGAATTACTTGTATATAAATACTTGTATTGTGATTATATTGGAGAAATCGTAATTTCAAAAAAAGGTTATGTTAAAAAAAATATTTTCCGAAATTTGCTTCAATCACGTAATCAAGACAGCTGCGTCCATAAAATTGTATTTCTTTACAAGTTTTTATTTACTTACACAAATATTTTATCTTACGTTTTTTATTTCATGTAATTCAGTCAAACATTAGGTCTAAGGTTAGGCGGTCACCAAATGAAGAGCGGATCTGCGCTGAGCTGAGACGAGCGTAGCTGAGTAGTCAGTTTAAATCTATTAAATTTATTCATAAATTTGTATCTATTAAATCTAAATATTCACGTAAACTTTAACGTATTCTAGCAACTATTATTTTTTAAAACCTTAACTTATGCAACGGTAACCAAGGTAACGAGAAATAATAAGTTTGGAGGCGTGGTCAACGTGGTGTGGGGGAAGGGAAGTTAGCGTGAAAACCGAACCAGGACATAGTCAAAGCCAGATACGCCGCTTGACCCCACTCAGTTCCGTTACGCTCTCAGTGGTCCGCTCCGCATTTGGTGACCACCCGGTCTAACTATTTAGCCAGCTTTAAAGTTCATTAGGGGTGTTCTTAAAAAATAATTGTATTTTTTATTATTTTTGCTTTACAAAGGTTAAACAAGTAACACCAATTTCGAAATAATCTTTAATTAAATACAAAGAATGTTGTTAAGTGGATGGTTACAAAATTTGAAACTTAAGAAAATATAAATTAAAAAAAAAGTTTAATTATATTTCTAAACAACACAGTAAAAAATTATATTTAACCGACTCATAAATTCAGAATTTTGAAATGTTACCGTTATTTAAAATTGTTTAATTACCTCCACTATGAGATAACATGTGCTTTAAATTTCATGATTTAGGTAGTTTTCGTTGAAACTATTTTTTGATGTGTTTTTATTGTATATGGTAGATTGAATTTTATATTTTACGGAAATAAAAATTCTAGAGGAAAATAAAAAATTTTCCTACCTGGCAATTTAACCCCAGATTACCTGATAATAATGTTAATTTTTATCATACAAAACCAGAAAAAACGCCTTTAAAAACCAGACAGAATATAATTCGAAATCAAACATGACGTGAAATATGGATATCATTGATTTTATTCGTTTTGTATTTTTACGATTGTTTTTGATTAGTCGACTAAAATTAAGGCAAATAAACTTTCACCGGACAAATATATTTAGCGCAATCAATACTAGCCGTCGAGAGGCATTCAGTAAAACCGTATTATTGCTACTATGGCAGTTCCAATTCTCAAGAGGGAAAACGATTGGTAAATACACGTTGGAAATGTGTTTGCGACTGTTGGAAAAATGTAATTTACCAGAATCGCTCACGCAGATTCTTGCTGGAGTGCTAAAAGCTAATCACAACAACAATTTTATTTTTACTTGCACATTTAAAAAAATATTATTTCACTATCATAACAAGCATTATAGTCTACATAAATAAGCTTTTTAAATTGCACTGGGAATACAAAATGAACCCTGACGTCTTCATAACAATTTTCGTTTTTTATTGAATTTGGAAATTAAAAATTATAATTTATGCAATATTGTAACACTGATTGCGATTTCATACAAAAAAATATTAAATTTAAAATTAAAATCGGACAGATTTTGCTTAACCAAAGTCGATTTTGTGGTAGGAGTTTAATCAAAATTGTCATGAATTAATCATCCAGTTCAATAAAAATTGTAACATCTTAGTCCGTTTCAAAATATCTAAATAAAAATACTTAGGTAAAAGATGCGAGATGTTGAAACAAACAGGATAGAACACTAGTATTTTTACAGATCACTCCCAAGTGGATGGAAAAACCATTAATTCTACTAGAAAAGAGCAAATTTACTTAGTTTGTCTAACAGAACTGCAGCACTCTATCTCCCAGAGCCGCGAAAGTCGTAAATCATGCGGCACGTGACGTTATGTCGTTAAAGTTTTTATCACACACACACACACACACACACACACACACACACACACACACACACACACACACACACACACACACACACTGTTATATTCGCCTGTTGCATAATTCAATAATTAAACACAACATTTCACCTGTCTAGCGTTAGAAATGTGTCTAAAGCCGAGTTTATGCCGATGTCCTTGTTGACAGCTCCAGCTTGAATGCTAACGCCGGTACTTTTTCGTAATTTTATTTATAAAAATGTCTGTTATTGAAACAAAAATAAAAATCATGTATCATGTTTACTCTTCCTTTTTTATTTTAATTAAGATAATTTGTTCGAAAACACGACAAATAAACATAGATAACCTAAAACAACATAACCTAAAACTTATTACAGCCTATCTGGTATTCAATGAAATCAGCTGATCGTTACGAATTAATATAAAACAACTGATCTTTCAATATATATACCTAAATTAAATTAACGATTATTTTTATATACAGCACTTCAATCGGTGAAACATCTTCGTAGTTTCCATAGTGTAGTGGTTATCGCGTGTTCCTCACACGCGCACGGTCTCCGGTTTGATCGCGAGCGGAAACACAGTCATTTTTATTTATGATTAATTTAATATTATTCTTGTGACGCGTTAAATATACTGATATATATCAGTATACATGTTCCTCGCATCACGAGTACCGCAGAATTCATTAATACAACAAGCCCTAAAACATGATACACGTTTAAAAAATATCTGTTCCTGGATCGTAAATAATCACAAACAAGTGTCGCATACTAAGACAATATTTCACGGCAGAACTAGGTTATACAGTCAACAAAGAGATACATATTACACCACTGAGGGGATTCTGCGTACTGTCTGCGTACCTTGGATCATCAAGGTAAGTTGAGCTGCACAGCTGTGAGCCCGATCACCAATGTGCTTACGTGTGAATACGTCTTACAAAAATAATCAAAACTCATTTAAGAAATACACAATTTTCCGTACAATTAATTGTTTTCCGCATTGCCGAAGTATTTAATAAACAATACAAAAATACTGCACAAACTTCTTTACACGTAGGCCCCTAACTATTTTCACACATATTTTGGTTCTAAAATGAAAGTAAAAAAACAGGTAAATCTGCCTAATTTCTCAAAATAAGATTCTATATTTTGTTTTCGATTGTTCACAAAGGTATATAAAATTGTTTTATAACCTTAAAAAAAATTCCTATCTTGAAATTTTGATTATCTATCTGTTTTCAGGCCCCCTGGATTCGAAAAAGTCGTTTTTACTTGTGTGGGCGCATTAAGAAACTACTGCGGCGATAAATCAGCTGTTTAAGTAAACAGCTCCAATTTCTCTCATCATAATAGCATGACAATTTTTCTGCAGATATGGAAAACTTATCTTCTTTTGAACTTGAGTTTAAAAGAAGTTAAAAAAATGTTAACATGATGTAATGAAGTTATTTTGCGAAAATCGATTTTTTTCTGTAGAGCCCGATTATAAAATTATAGAAAAAATACACTTGCAGACCAAATTTTATCGGAAGTTACAAAAACAGCCTTCCAAACAAAATAAATTTTATATTTTTTATATACAGAGAACCTATAAATGTATATTTCCACCAAAAAAGTAAAAATCGATTTTTTCACAATTATTAGATTTTCTCTGTAGTTATTTTTTTTTAGAATTTTCATTTAACAATAGAGTAAAATGAAATTCTCACTTAAAAACCTTAACAAAACTAATACTAACAAAATAATGATACATTGAAAACTAAACTAAAATAATAGGCTAATACATACAAGGAGAATATTAGCAAATAATAATGTAAATTCCATAAAAATAACGAAAATAAATAATAAAATATAAATAAAAAAGGTTTTTAAAAATTGCAAACAAATCCTTGTTAAAGGAACACCCACTTAGATAATGTATGTACCTATATTCATACATATAGGTACTTTATATAGTTATATACACATTATAACTAGTCTTAATATGTTAAATGTTATTATTTGTATTTTGTTTTCCATAAATTTAAATGCAGCATTACTTTTTATTTCTATTTTTGTTTAATGTTACAGATTATCGCTTTTTTGTTTTTTCTGGTACCCCATACGAGCTGTGGCCTACAAGAATTTTAATTCATTACTTTTTAGAATTTGTATTTGTTAAAAATTATTTTATTTTAATTTTATTATTCTTTTTTTCTTAACTTGTTTATTGGACTACAAAATGTGTTTTATCATTTTAGTTTTGTTTTGAAAGTACAATTTTTATTTTGTTGTATTAGTTCTTTGCATAGGCTTTGATATAATTTTTATCTCATTATAATTTAGAATAAAAATTCTAAATTCTAAAAAAAATTGAAATGTCCTGCAGAGAGGACAAAAAATAAACAACGAAGTGTCTAAATGGAAATATTATTTTAAATTCCTTAAATAAATGTCAAGAGCGAGTTCTTATGTTCACTTTTGCGAAAACACTAACAACAGCTTCCTGTATGATTATAATTGGACTTAGGGGTGACCAAATAAGCGCCAACTTAACAACGAGATCCAGAACCCAATTAGGCTTTGTAAATAGTCAAAACCCCTCACAGAACGCAACTCTCTCGACAAGCAAAGTTTACGCAGAGCAATTATAACGTCACACTTTCATTTATCAACACGACTGTTCCAGGATAAATTTGAATCATTTGTAAGTTATAAATATACATATTTTATTTCTTCAGTTGCTGCTTTGGAAGCAATTACAATATTTAAAAGACGGGCAAATATTTTGCACATTTTTCTGCATTAAATTTAGTTTTTCTCCTTCTAAATTCCAATGTAGGTCGTTGCAGGTGTGCCCCCATTTATAACGCAATATTTTTTGTTTGTTTTTGTCTAATCTTTTACAACAAACTTGAAAAACCAATTTTCAAAAGTTTTTTAAATATCAATTAAAAACTAAACTTCCGAAATTGTAATTCCTGTTATTCTTTCATCGTTGAACTTTAAATCCGACACGCTTCAGTTAAGCTGCCAACACCCGCACACTTTGTAACCAGAAATAAAACAAAGAGAAGCATGTATATGCTGTACGCGTATAATGAGAATAATTTACGACCTTTCCCTAATTAATCATTCCTCTCACCAACACACTTACCACGTTTGTCGAACTTGTTTTGTTTAAAGGTTAAATTAATCAAACCTGTTCGAATAAAAATAAAATAGTAGCTACCACACTTAGAATATTTACTTGAAGGCTTTATAATTTCATGAAGTAAATTGTGCCATTTAGAAATGAATAATCACCTTCATAAACACTTTGATTTATTTTATCGCTACTCTACAGACAGTATAGCTATCTCTCAGAAATATCTTTATACAAACTTTTCGCGTTAAATGTAACTTCACAAAATCGGTTCATCTAGTGTTGCTCAAACTTTGATCATGTATGAGTTATCATAATCCAAGCTAATTAAAACAATTTAAAAACAGATAAACTACGATTCCAGATTAAGTCGAAAAAAATAAAATAACCCAGTTCGTATTCGGTTCAATAAATTGGCATAAAACAATTTCAAACAATACGTTTCTACAGAAAAGATTTGCTCTTTTGTTTGATCGCGTGCCACCTTTTCCCTGTTCATCACAATAAAGTTTCAAAACTTTTAAATTTTACTTCCTTCTAAACTTCAATTTACCTCAAGTTAAAGTTCGCTCCAAGTATGAAGACTAACTGAAGAAAAAAAAACTTGTCTGCTTTCTTTTACAACCTTCATATGATGCAAATAGAAAGTGAGCTGCTTGAGCTGACGAAAATCGACCAGTCATTGACGCACACTAGCCCGGCTGATTAAGTCCAGTGAAATTGACTTTTTTGTAACTGAATTTCTGTGGACATAATCTCCGTCCCTTCTATTCAGTTCACCTTGTTTTTCCATTTCCATACCTCTCTAAAAATTCAGGTTTTATAATTTTCCACACTAGCTATCTGTACGTCTATCTCAATAATCTACGGACATTTTTTGATATTAGTAGAGTACAGAGGTTGCTTTTTAATACCATTTTTATGTTCCTTCAATCTGGCAGATGCGCCTATTTGTCCAACATAAATCTTAAAACAATCACCACATGAATACACGTTGTAAACACCGCGATTCTCAAATCCGAAGTTATATTTAAGGATGGATTTGGATATGGAGGATTCGATATGGAGTTTGTACATGATTCGAGTAGTTTAAGATATTGTTGTAGTGTTGGCATTCACGTCAATTCCCCATAAACGTCAGAATAAGGAAATAAATTTAATGCATTAAATTACCAAAAAACATTGGCAGTGCGGGACTGGCGACTACTTTCGGCATGCCTGACTGTATACTTTTTCACTAATATGATTTAAATATTTGTATAGAAATTTAAATGCATACAGAAAAGGGCAACTCCCGAAAATTATTTTAGTATTAAATTCCGCGTGTGTGTAGGTATACAAATTATAAATTAAACTTAAACTGTCACAGACTATGAATTTAAGTACCTTAGGCTATATAAGACTCTTTAAAAATTAATCAGTTTATAACCCTACTTTTGACAGTTATATATGACAGTTATACTTTCTAAGTATAATAAATATAATATTTGTGATTCTGGCATTAAAAAATTGGTATATACCATATACATTAAATAATTTAACTACACAAATTTACATAATACACATTTTTAATATAAACAAGAACAATAAGCATAACCTCAATTGAAATGATATTGAAGCTATTGTGCGAAATCAGCGGTTTAGAAGTATATACAGTCTAGATATATATACAGTCTTCCAGTCTAGATATATACAAGAGCAATGTATGCTGTGAGGTATTCATTACGGATTCAAAAGTGACGCGAAAGCAAATGTTTATGCTCTTGTCAACCGCGACCATACAAGTTTTCACTTCAAAAATGCATTTTATTAAAAAATAATAATAATGTTCACTACAGTACGCGTATGGATGTGTTGGAGCGTTCCGTAACGACAAACTGCATTTTCCCCGGTGCAAAACATACATCCATACCCTGTGATAAGAAGTAGTCACTTCAATAAAATAAAAATGTGCATTACCATGTTGTGTTTATGATAAGAGCAGCGACTAGGGTGGTCTTGCGAAACTGGGAAGGTGTACCATTAATCTATAGCCTATAATTTAACAAATCATTTTTTAAATATAATTTCAGAGCTATATTTGAAATGAAAAATATCGCAGAAAATGCCTGTTTTCCACGTTCCAATATTTATTTAATCTAGAATAATCTAAGTTGTATGAAGGTTGTGCAATTTGTTCTAGTCACCGTTTATCGCACATGTGACAATATATAGTCTTTTTTAATGTGCCTACAAATTTTTATCGAGCGAATTAAGTGTTTTTTTCTACTTAAAACTCTTTTATCTAAGTGTTAATTATAAAAGTTGAAACATTAATATAGGCCTACAGAAGTTTTCACCGGTGTCAGCATTAAAAACGTAATTTATTTGCTGCATGCGTCACGTGATACCAGTGTAATAAATAATTAAAACTTTATTAAGACATGAAAGCCACTTTTCGTGTACTTATGGTCATTAAACGCTAGTAACTGTGATAATAACACTTTAAAATGACTTCACACTCTCGTAAGATTAAATTTTAGGCTTGATAAATCATACTCAGGCATAAATAACATAATATTAGGAGCATGATACAGAGTTAGGCCAAAATGTAGTACACCGTATGAAATTTGTAACGGTTGAAACTAGGGAAACCAGAATCAGGACAACTTCTATGATATAAAAAAAGTGACGTATCAAGCTGAATGAGACTAGATCCACAAACGTTAATTTTACAAATAGGACTACAATAAATTCTCCCGTATATGTAAACTCACAAGTGATTCCTTCTAAACTGGAGGCAAAATACTTTGGAATGACTTTAAACGCTTAGTTGAATTGGAAAGCACAAGTCAAAATGAAAAAAACGTCAACCAGATTTGAAATATATACGAATGTATTGGCTACTAGGGCGTCAGTCTAAACTATATTTGCCAAACAATCTGCTCTTGTACAAGCAGGTTTTGTGACCAGTCTGGATGTACGGGTTGCCACTTTGGGGTTGCACTAAGAAAGCTAACCTTAATATAATACAATCTTTTCAAAATAAGGTACTGCGCGGGATTGTTGGTGCACCATGATATGTTATGCATGATATTATCCATAAAGATGGACACAGTAAGGGAAAAGCAACGATAATGATTTTTACTATTTATTCCTAACTAAATTTTTAATTTATTTGTTATACCATGGAATATAACTGTTCTTCTTTTTTCTTGGTTCCTTCAGTGACATTACATTCAAGTTGCATTCAACCATGGTAAACCTTAAAATTCTGTACTAGTAAATTTCTATTGGAAAAATGAACTATTAAAGAAGCCGTCATGGTAAAGATCTAAATCCGGGACATTTAAAATAAGCACCCATTTTGATCTGTAGATCACGCGCGCGAGCGCGCGCGCGTGTTGTGTGTGTTCAATTCAACACTATCATTCTCAATTTCGGTCCGATTTGATTCAAACTTGGTACAAAGTTCGACTTCAGTAGGCAAGTCCAGCAAAATTCGTTCAAAAATTTCAACATGGCGATTATTTAAAAATCTTTAAAAATTTATAACGTTTTTGAATTTATTCTTTTTTGAAAATTTGTGTTTTACTACCTTAATCAGAGTTAAAAACTGAATAAATTGAAATTTTTACCTTTCAAAAATTCGTTGAAATTAGGAAAATTAATTCGGCTTTTAATGCAATTCGAAACTTTAACATGGTAATACATGCAGATTTCAATGCTGAATATGAGAATTTAAAAGAAGGGTAAGATAAGAAAAATACTTTGGAAATTCGCTTCAATCATTTTTTGATTAAAAAGTACGTTCTAATATTATTTTGTTAAGGGAAACAGCATTAAATAAGCGTTTTCATGTACTTAAAAACTGTATTTGTTAATTTGTTATACAATCAGTATCGATATCTAATAGAAATATGTAATTCTAAGTTACGAATGTCTTAAACCGTTTAGAACCAATAATTCATTAATGAATATATTTCTTTTATCGCCTTATTAGACTTTCAATTACCAGTTAGGTTTATTGATATTATTACTGAAACTGTTCCTTAACAAACAATGTGTGTCCATCAGAGAAAGTAATAAAACAGGAGGAATGTCTAAATATAAAGATAAAAGGGTTTCCTTCGTTCGAAAGCTTTGTTCTATTGGCAGCGAAGATGGTTTGTGTGTGTATATTTACAAAGAATTGTCTGGCGTTCTTCAAGGGAAAAATTTCTCAAAGAAGTCTGTACAGAATAAACTTTCTTTAACTATTATTGATAATATTTTAGCTAGAATGTTCTAGAAGTTTTGAGAATAGGTGACAGGCGAAAACTTTTAGAAAGACAAAAACAAAATTAATTAGCAAGATAAAGGTGTAATAAGATTAGCAAAGTAATAAAATGTGTCAATAAAAATGCACAACGGTAACAAATTTAAAACAAAATTAATTTGTTTAGAAAATTCACGAATAACTGAATCAAACAAGGGTAAAACACTACTGCAGCCCGACCTAATAGTTTTTATTATTTACTTTCATATTTCATAGCAATATACTTAAACACTAATAAGCTCTTCGATATTAACAGTAATTACTAAGTTCATCCACTGATATTACACAATCACTTAGGGGCATATTACACAATCAAAATTGGATGAAACCTCGACCGTATATCATGTTCGAATATTTGTCAAATTGGTATCAAAGAAAACATATTACATTCGACGAATTTCTTTGATCACCTGGGTTATTGACTAGATATATTTTGGGGTTATGTTTACGCAAGTGCAGTAGCTGTAATGGATCGTATAATATTGACTTGTTATACTACTGCATTAAGCGCTTATCTTGCCATAACTTTACTAAATAAAAATAGAGGGAAACGAAGAAAACGAGTTTGGGTCCGACTATGGATACAAAGGAGAAATAAGTATATTTCTGCCACTGTTAAATGCCACTGTTAAGTAAATGCCACTGTTATTAAAGAACTGCATTTGAAAAATCGTGATTCAAATAGACGATTTTTAAGAATCACTATTTTAAATCTCGGTTTTTGTAAGCACTAGTGTGGATATTCCACAAAAACTCTTCTTTTTCATAATGTAGAATTAGTTTTTACTACTTCAAAAGTCCGTAACAATTTCGGCATCGCTTTAAATTGTATGCAACGAAAGGAATAATGTGAAACAAACAGGAAATGATAAAATTTTGAGTTTATACATACGTATTTTGAAAATCTTTGTAAAAGATTCATCAACGTTTGATAAAAAAGGGAGTTAGTTCAACAAAGAAATGTCAAATTTATTTGATCAAAGGTCTTTGATATTAATACGATCACACTGATCTAATTTAACCAACCCCTAAACGGAAACACACCCACTAAATATCTACGCTGAATTGTTGCCCTATAAGTAAGAAAAGGAGAAACAACACTAGTGTGTGTTTGTGGCGCAGTAATTGGACCAGGATTCCGTAACAATCCCCGCAACTAATTTGACGGGTAAGCCTTAAGCTACGGTAAATATCCGTGTGCCTGCGGGGACTTGATTTAACAACAATTGCTATCATTAGATATAACTTACTGTATGACACCCTAGAGAGGCTCCGTCCGGCTAGGCAATGGTGATTAATGGGCGCACCTCCACCGGTACGAGGGATCTCGCGGGATTACGAGGGAAGTGAAAGTCCGAGGCAGGTAAAAATTCTGTTAAACTGTAACAGATGCCACTTGAAACTACAATGTTTATAACAAAGTCAAATACGTTCAGGCTGTCAACGACACACCTTTAGCGCCTAAACAATAAGCTGAAATTAATTTCTATTTATTACAACCTACGAAAAATTTCTGGTAATGTATTGAATATAAACGTACTAGAAGTATAGCCACCATTACAAAAAGCGTGCTCGATATTAGCAGCTGTAGTCCAAGTAATTGGACTATCTGCCGCTAGGAACGCTGCAAACTGCAAGTACAGAGTTGAGACATTTGAGAAAATATACAGTACTATTATGTATTTAACTGTAGTTGAACACTTCGCCACAACATGCCACTAGCATCGAGCGCTCACATATCTCTCATAATGGTTATTATTCTAGTATGTATATATTCAACGCTAATACTGTAGCTAGAAAACAAGTCAATAGTTAGAACACAAAATGAAAAATAATTGCAGCTGTCTCGCTTGCGTGATAGAAGTATATTTTCAAAAAGTAACAATATAATAAGATTTAGGATTCGTAAGCAAAGTTTAAGATTTGTGTTTTTTTGTACATACTTTGGCATTTTCTAGTTGCACATATTTTATATTCGTTGACGCGTTACGGAATAATTCCACTATCGAAACGTTTTGCTGCACTGCTTCCCCAAAACCTAGGTCCGTTCTTTTATAATGTCTTCATCCTTCCCCTACCTACTTCTACCCCCTATTCCGGTTTTTATTTATCGATATGCTCGCTTCTGATTGGTCCTCCAGCACTTTTTCTTTACGGTCGTCTTATTCCATATAATTGGTAAACATTTTCAGACTTCTGATTGTAAACAAAAAAAATAACGTTTGATTGTTTACTTTGTCATTTTAATGGAAGTATTCCGAAGCATGTCAAAGAATATAAAATATCTGAAGCTAGGAAAGGCAGATGAATGTACTCAACAAAATACCAACAATCCTAGAGGAAAAACATTACGGTAAGAATGTAAAGTCAAAAAACCGTGTAAATTCGCGCGCTTGTCCGTCCATTTGTCTGTCTGTCGGTAACGCTACCTTTATTCATAAAAGGTGTGACCGAACATCATTAAATTTAGAGAAAATGGTCTTTGTAGCAGCCGTAACACTGGGAAAAAATTTCGCGACCAAAATTATTTAAGAGTAGTTAAGGGGTAAAATGAAAAGTATTAATTATTTTTTTTAGTGTTCAAACTTTGTTCAAGATATCGATTTATTAATTTTTTCCCAAGAATAAATCATTTCGGACCAAAATAGCAAAATTAAAGTAATAATCAAACACACAGACACACACACACACACACACACACACACACACACACCGTATTTTAAGATCCCGGGTCAAGATCTTACCTTGATAATCGCTCCAATAATTAATTTTCCAGTGGAAATTCATCAGAAAAAACGTTACAAAAATTTGAACCGAACTGTACAATAGTTTTTAAAGAGTCTCTTAAAATTTCATAGGCCCGGTGGTCTATGTGGCTGACACACCGGTCAGTCTGCCGCATCTCTGAACTGCGCACTTAAAAGGTCGTGGGTTCTTATTCTTATTGGTTTAACGCTGATCTCTTATTGACATTGGTTTAACTGGCATAAATTATTAATCTTAATGAATAAAATTTCATAACTCCAAATATTAAATTTTTAATTATATATATATATATATATATATATATATATATATATATATATATATATATATATATATATATAGTTTTGCATTTCATGTTCCCTCCTCTAATACTGATAAATTATGTCAGAAAAACCTCGAAAAATGTATTAACTTAGTTTGGATCACAAAATAAGATTGTATATATTTTTTATAAATCTTTTAAAAATGTGTTTTAAAAATTCAACAACTTAAGAAGGTTTTCTTGTGCAACTAGAACTGTCACAGTGTGGATTAAAGTGAGTAAAAGTCGGGTCAACAGTCACTTTTATATTTGGACATTGTGAAGTATTTACGTCTTACGCTAGAAGCGTTACTATACCGCAACGCAGCAGTTCAGAAGACCGGAAATCAGATGATCTAGTTTTTTTCAGTCGGCTTTATAACTGTTAAAAAGAAAATACTCGTTTATATTTTAACGGTCGATACTAATTGACAAGACCAAGAAACAAGAAACTCAGCACGTATTGTAAAAGCGTGTGTATGAAACTTTTTGTTGTAAATCCACTTAACAGAGGCGAAACGGTAATGTTACAACGCCGACTGGCACAACTCCTGGCAAAGTCACGTGACTGTTATTTAGTCTAAAGAAATATTACTCGCCTAAATACCTGCAGATGATTAATCACAGGGCCAGAGAGGAAATTCCACGCGCTTCCATTTATCAAGATACTCAGTGTTTTCCTCGATATTTCCTCTTTACTTAATGAAGATTTAAGTAACACAATAATTTTATTAATACAAAGTTAAATTAAATATTTAAAAAAATATATTTTAATAATTTACTAGTTTTTTTAAAGTAAAACATTGCATCGAAAAGTAAGTTAATATAGTTCTTTAAATTTTTAATAATAACCTTTTTTGCTCTTAAAACTTTTTTTATGATTACACCATCTGAATCATCATTACAGTCTGCACTAATTAGAATTTTAAACTTCGTTACATTGAAAATTAGAAAATTAACCATAACCATCTATAGATTTTCAACAAACAAAAGATAAAGAAGTTATGATTTTTTTAGCAAAATTCCTTTTTGAAAATGAGCTATTGCAGTGGCTATTGTAGAACCATAGACATTGAAATGTGTGTGTGTGTGTGTGTGTGTGTGTGTGTGTGTGTGTGTGTGTGTGTGTGTGTGTGTGTGTGTGTGTGTGTGTGTGTGTGTGTGTGTGCAAAATAAAATCTATAATGTATTACGTAATTTAAAATTAATATCCAATAAGTAAACACACTTGAAACGGAATTTAGAATAATAACCTCTGTTGCTCTGCCTTTTGTTTGTAAAGTAAGCAGTTGCTTACAAAGTTAGGTTAGCCCAGCTTTGAACTGAAAGTGTGCACCTTAAAGACTTCTGCTTTGAAAGTGTAACTTATTTACAGTCCTCGCGCGACCTGAACAAAGAAAATAACCAATACCCAACCGCCATCAATAGCGTCAAAGAAGTTTGTAAGTTCGATACAACATGACCTAAATATTTCACGAGAACAATAATATAATAATAAATATTTCAACATGGTCTATTTAGAGAACAGTAATCGAACAAAAAAAAACAGAGCTAAAATTTGTTTATCTAAATATTTAAAAACCAGGAGGCCCGTGCGAAATTTCGCACTATGTACATTTTAAGTAAATGCAGCCTTTTGAATAAGAGTAATTGTTGGGGTGAGGGCAGTAGTTGGAAGGAAGGGAAAACATGTTTAAAAAATAAATTGAAAAGCAATCGGTTAAAAATAATAGGCTAATCACAAATTTATGTCATTCTAGTACCCTATTATATTGCAATACAGATATGTTTTTTTAGTAGGAATTTTTACAGGGCATTACAATACCTCATTGTAAATGATATTTTATGCAAGAATGTAATCTTCTTGTACTTTTTGTATTTCATTTTCTTTAATGGATATAAACATGTTAGCTGATTTAATAACCCTTGAAAAGGCTACATACAATTTCTCCGTGAGTAAAGACGGCATTTTGTAAGTACAATCCTGCTCTTTGAAGTGTTTGTCCCTGCGACTTGTTTATAGTGATAGCAAAGCAAACACAATTTTAATAGATAACTGTCTTCTAGTCAATTGAAAAGGCACGCTTGGATCAGAGGGTGTTAAGTTTATCTGTGGTATTACTACAGTTTTCCCGGTGTCAATCAACTGAGCATTAATTGTGAATTCATTGAGTTTAGTTATGACCATGCGTGCTTCATTGACTAAGTCTTTTTTAGCGTTAAGGTTTCTTATCAACATAACTATTGTATTTTCCTTTAAGATAAGATTATGTGGCGGTAATCCTGATGGCTGTAATGAATTTAAAAGTTTTACAGGATACAATTGGTTGTCAGTCCCCTCTTCGCACTGTACAGACTAAGATAACTGTAGTAAATCCTTTCATTTCCCTCCACTAGGTCCTAACAATTTCTTCATTTATTTTAGCGCAATCTTCATTTTCTGGGCACAATATTGATGTTTGAATGAATTTTTTTCACATTTTGTGCATTAATGGTGTCGATTGGAAATACTTTCTGTACTGTTAGGCTTAATAAATAATGAGTAAATTCTAAATATAAAAGGAA
Organism: Callitettix versicolor; assembly: GCA_022606455.1. Classification (NCBI taxonomy): domain Eukaryota; kingdom Metazoa; phylum Arthropoda; class Insecta; order Hemiptera; family Cercopidae; genus Callitettix; species Callitettix versicolor. The sequence continues at coordinate 37,075,264 of CM040184.1, forward strand.
ATAAATGTGTAAACCAGAGTTATGTTTATTTTGATTATTAACTGTGATACAAATTATTAGACACCTTATAATTGTGTTTTCCTTTGCAAAGTAGGGTTATGACAGCAGTACTGATAATACCCCCGTTGTTGACAAAAGGTATTAATTAATGAGTACACTGAAATGCAAAAAGTAAAGAAATGTAAAATACGTGGTTAGACGCAGAGTTTAATTTTTACCTTAAGGAAATTCTTTATTCAACATTTGGTAATTTACTGATTATGGCAAAATTAGAATGTCGTCAATCATGTGCTATATTTAACTGTCATCGACCGTAATATTAACCTGTTGTTAAAGAGAGGTGTAATGAGAAATCGTATATTCAAATACAAATAAGTAAATAAATGTGAAAAGTTAAAACATTATGTTTCCTTTTTACCTGGTATAGCCTATCACAAAGTGCACAATAATCTCAAACTGTACTTCACAAAGTCCACAGTAAACACAGTAACCTCTAACTGTATTTTTACACTTTAATTTTTCTTCGTATATTATGATGTCCGTATATTAACAATAGATTATGCCCGATTGGAAGGAGAAATCACAAACATATAACACATTATGCAAAAAAGTGGCATTTGTGCTATATTCGTGGAATTTGTGCTATATAAAAAGTGGAAGTGATATTCGTGATTAATAAGTTAGCTTCGTAAAATATACAAAATGTTGTCTGATTTATGTTGCCGCGCATGCGCATGAGAGCTACGCAAGCGCTTGCGAGCTATGCATCCATGTCTTATTTGTGATGCCGCGCTTCCATATGCTGTTTTGTCTATGACTGGAAAATGTGACTTTTTAAGTTAAAATTTTCCACAGACAGTAAGTTTAAGCGCGAAATCGTTTAGTGATGTCAGAAGCCGGTTAAAAAATCTTTCTAAAGATACCTAATTTATGTCTGTACGAATGGAGTGTGCTGAGAAAAAGGGATGTTGACTCGAGAAATAATATATACGATTGATGAAGCCTAACGCGATTCAGTCAGGCGGTTTTATTTGCTTAATTTATTTTATTTATTTATTATTTTTTTAAAGTGATAATTATTTATGCCCTTATCAGGCCCGTATATTATAATATTTCCTTTTAGGCTTCCTTACACTGAATTTCATAATTCCCATTTTAACTTTATGTATATTTTATTTGATCAGATGATTACTTACAATGTATGTACATTAGCCCGAGATAGTTCCTTAGGTTCACTACAGAATGCAGCACATACAACTTTTTTATTCACTGGTGTTCACAGAATCTATAAAAATAAAAATTTAATGTTTGGAGTTAGGAGGTTTTTTTCATTAACATTTATAATTTATGCCAGTTAGACCGATGAAAAAGAGATTGGCGTTAACGGAAAGATTAATGCAACGGCATTACCTGCGTCCCGAACCCACGACTTTTTTGAGTGCGCAGTTCAGAGGCGCGGCAGACTGACCGGTGTCTCAACCACATCGACAACCGAGTCCATGGAATTTTAAGAGACTAGTTAAAATTACTGTACTTTTTGGTTTAATTCTTTGTAACGCTTTTTTTGGTGAATTTCCAGTGGAAAATTAATTATTGGGGCTGTTATTAAGGTAAGACCTAGACCCGAAATCTTGAAATGAGCGCGCGTGCGCGCGCACGTGTGTGTGTGTGTGTGTTTAGTACTTTAGCTTTTGCTAATTTGGTCTGATGTGATTTAAACTTAGCTAAAACAAAAACCAGTATTCTATGCTTAACAGTGTGGCTATGCTTAATTGTGGCTATTACTTCTATGGGACAGAAGTATTTCAAAAGAGAGTAAAAAAAGAATTTATCCTGCCACTGTAAAAAAAAAAAACATAATAATATACTCTTTGGAAGTCTGGAATATAAAAGAGCAAGCTATAAAAGCTTTTAACAGCTACGGAAATGGACTTTTGGAGAAGTTCAGTTGGTAGGTCAAGATAGAAAAGAATTACAAACATCAGTGTTAGAGAAATGATGTGTGTTAAACGCTTTATAATGGAAGATATCATGGATAAACAACTGGTATGGTTCGGCCATGTTCAAAGGATGCCAGAGGCCAGAATACCAAAACAGATTTTAAAATGGAATCCTAAAGGAAGAAGGAAGCAGGGTAAACCTCGAAAGAGCTGGAAAAGTAATATTGACGAGAAAATGAAAATAAGAGGATTATAAGAAGGTATCTGGAATGATAGGGAAGAATGGCGTTTGGTAATCGGAAGGCGTAAGACGCTCTAGACTGATATGATGATGATGATGAATAACAAAGAACAAAAAAATTAAATCGATATTTGGAGCCAACATACACAGTTCATCACTTATAAAATGGCTGTCATTCAAAATGCTAAAAAATAACTTTTTCTTGAAAATTAATTCATTATCGTAGTCATCTAACAAGATCACAGCATTAACTTTAAACTTAAAAATGCTAACAGGTGTAGGTTTTAACGCTGATTATGTTAAAAAAACTGGTTTAGACAATTATTTAAAAAATCAGAACAGTACTGAACCGTTTCAGGGACTCTTTGGTCGAAGTGGCTTAAGCATCGGTAAGTCTTCTGCGTCACTCAACTTCGCAACTAAAGATTCTTAGTTGGAGCCGCAGTTGCTCCTTTTGCTTTCCCTTACCTTTAACACTGATCTATCGTCCTAATTAGTCTAACTGGTATAAAATATGGAGTTCAATCAAAAACCGGTTCAAATTTTAATGAGAATAATGGAATTATATTCATTCCTTCTGGAAAGTCAACAACAAAATTTAAACAGCAGTAACATGTATGAGAAGATTGTGTGACTCTAAAACGTGTCTCGTAATTCTTTTGTGAAAATTAAATCATTAAATTCCAAGTAGTTTCGAAGAAATGTAATTTCCTTAAAATACATATTGAAACACTTAATTAATTGTACATTTTGAACAGCTGTTTAACTTGGTTAGCTTAAACAGCTGATTTAGTCTGTCGAGTGGAATAACCTACAAAGTGTTACGAATTACTTCGCTAGAGGAAAATTTCTAGTGTAAATCTAATTAATTAATTAATTAAATCTAAACATCCGACGGTGAAACTGTAAAACAAAATTAACAATACACTTAATTGCATTCAAAGACGGATGTTTCTGAGCTACATTAAAACTAAAAGCGACTCAACTACAAAACTTTAATACAAACTGAATTACACAGAACCAAATGAGCCGCATTGACTTGCAATCACGTCCCTTGTCGGATTGCAGGGTTACGATGGATAAAAGTGTTTCTGCCGTCGATGTCGGCAGTCCGGTCATGTTCCCTGTCTATAGAGTTTAATCAAGAAAACGGCGCAACCGTTGGTGATGAAATGACGGGAAAAACGTTACCAGCAAACGTATTTTTTTAATTTATTGAATTCTATCAAACTGAAAAGTGTATTTCTGTTTATTTGTCTCTGGTTTTTATTTTAATGTTGCTTTAAATTAACTAAGTAATAGATAAAAGGAAAGTTTAAACATTTAAAAAATCTTTTTGAATATACATATAAATGTTTAAACTTTTAAACCCAGTACAATAGTGTGTGTGTGTGTGTGTGTGTGTGTGTGTGTGTGTGTGTGTGTGTGTGTGTGTGTGTGTGTGTGTGTGTGTGTGTGTGAGAGAGAGAGAGAGAGAGAGAGAGAGAGAGAGAGAGAGAGAGAGAGAGAGAGAGAGTACGTTACGCCAGTTTGAACTAAGAACCTTAAGTTGCGCAGTTCAGAGGTGTAGCAGACTGACCGGTGCTTTAGGCACATCGACACAGAGTCCCCAAGGGATTCTTGAAACTTATTTGACTCCCATATTTAAAAAATTAATTCTACTGATATCCACTCTGAAAAAAGTAAAGCGGTGTAAAAAAAACCAACTAAAATTGACAGTAAATTTTGAACACAAAGGACGCTTTTTATGAGGCCCATAAATAAAAAAAAAAAATGCAAAATAATAAAATATTTTGAAAAGAAACAAGTTTTGCTTAAAAAAATTTTCGAAAATGTTTTGACGTAACATGTTGACATTTGAACGGAGCATGAAACTTCAATTTTTGATGAGGTATGGTGGCTCTATATAAACTGTTATAAAAAATTTATACATTCCTAATCTTTTTAATATTCTACCCTCTATATTTTCCTGAAACCGGGCCGCTACAGAAACCACTTTCGGTAAATTTGAAACCGGTCGGTAACAATGTTTGCGAATAAGAGATGCATTACACAAGCGCAAATTTATACTTATTCGCTTTCCTTGGCTTTTCCTACGGACCCTGAACACGTAGTGCTGTTGAAAATAACGATTAAAAGTGAGAAAATGCCATAATAATGGCAAAAATACGCGCGTAACTGTCTTAACGAGAGATAAATTGGTACAGGCAGGTGAACGTTTGGCGTGTTGTCACAACTCGAATTTTTCAATAACACAAGACAAGGTGTGAGGTTGCGTCACTTCGACCAGAAATAAATGTTAATTCACAACAAACTGTTCTGTAATGGTGCCAACATAAAAAATCCGAGCGACCTTCTGCCTCAAACATTTTATTTTGCCAAGAATGCGTTGTGGTTTGTAAGGTTGTCGTTTTCATGCTAAGTCGACAAAAAGACTTTACCGCTCGCTCTTTTAATACGGTAGCAAAATAACCTACTTTCGATATATATTAGCTAAGCAAGGACATTTCTCATTTTGATTTACAAAGGCCTAAGTAAGGATAACATTTATAGTTCACTAGCGTTGCCCGTGAATAAATAATGATCATCTGTGAGCACGATACGTCACAATAGTTCTGATTTTTTCTTTTCAATTAAAATACTTTCAGAAACAGCCACAAGATAACGTCTAAATCTATTTATTTACCTAAATCTATTTAGGTGTTTAAAATCTGTCATTTAATTTTTAAAATTTAATTAAAAACTATAAATTAAGGATTCGAGGTTTCGACCCGCATTCTTCTGTTCAGCTATACTACAAATTTCAAATCTCTTGCCATTGCATGAGCGTACAGAGATTTGTACGCGCGCGCGCGCACACACGCACACACACACACACACACACACACACACACACACACACACACACACACACACTTCCTTTTATTAATACAGATATATTAAATAACGAAGTTTCGTGATATACGAACAATACGTGTATTAACATTTTTAATTTTTAAATTACATTGAACTTATGAAAATGAACAATGAATGCAAATAGTAATCCTAATTAAACTTGTGTGTGTGTGTGTGTGTGTGTGTGTGTGTGTGTGTGTGTGTGTGAGAGAGAGAGAGAGAGAGAGAGAGAGAGAGAGAGAGAGAGAGAGAGAAAGTGTCTTGTGTGCTTGTGTGTCTGTGTGTAAGAGAGAAAGTGAGTGTTTTGTGTGCGTGTGCTGTGTGTGTGTGTGTGTGTGTGTGTGTGTGTGTGTGCGCGCGCGCGCACGTGTGAGTGAATGTGTGCGTGTTCGTGTGTGTGTGTGTGTGTGTGTGTGTGTGTTACTGCGTATTCTTTTACTGATGGAGAAATTTCGATTATATTGAAAACCGGTGTACATCTGTACGATGCAATTGTTTCTAGAGGAGACAATTGTTCCAAAGTTTCATCTTCGAGATTGTACTCGCTCCAAGTTGAAGTCGAGCCCAGACTTGGAGCGTGAACAATTTCGAAGATGCCAGATACAATTTCGACGAAACGTCGGAACAATTTTTCTTAAAAAACAATTGTGTTGAACAGATGTACCCAGTTTTCAGTGTTATTCATACATAGAATATATATATATATATATATATATATATATATATATATATATATATCCTGTAACTGGGACAAAGCATGAGCTGGCATGTTGTCAACAGTAACAAGTAACATGATACGTTATGAAGCTTATAAATACATAATAATCAATGTATTTAATAACCCATCCCACTCAGAATCTATTAAAAGAATCTTTCATTCTGCCGAATTTCACGGTTCTCGAAATAGATTGTGTCCGTAATTCAGTTAACATTTGCGTCTGTAACGTGAGGTAGTTTAATCTACTTAAACTAGCATTTATAGTTTTTTAATCTGTTGCCAAAAACTAATTTCTATTATTGAACCAAAAATAAAAATCATGTATCATGTTTGTCTTTCTTTTTATTTTTATTACGATAATTTGTTTGAAAACACCACAAATTAACATAGCTAATTTTTAACAACATAACCTGAAACGTATTATAGCCTATCAGCTGTTCGTTATGAAGTAATATAAAACAACTAATCTTTTAGTATAACATAGCTAGTTTTTATAACATAACCTAAAAATTATTATAGCCTGTCAGCTGTTCAATGAAATCAGCTGATTGTTACGAATTAAATATAAAACAACTGATATTTTACTATAACATAGTTAGTTTTTAACAACATAACATAAAACCTATGATAGCATATCAGCTGTTCAATAAAATCAGCTGATTGTTGCGAATTATTATTACACAACTGATATTTTACTATAACATAGCTAATTTTTAACAACATAACCTAAAACTTCTTATAATCTTATTATAAACTTTATTATGATCCATGAAATCAGCTGATCGTTAAGAATTAATATAAACAACTGATGTTTTACTATAACGTAGTTAGTTTTTAACAACAAAACCAAAATCTTATTACAGCCTATCAGCTTTTCAATGAAATCAGCTGATCGTTACGAACTAATATAAAATCACTGATCTTTTATTATAACTACCAATATAACGTCCGACTATTGTGCACACTTGGCTAATGCAGACGATGGGATGATTTATAGCGCATGAAAATGCCAAGCCCTGGCCGGGAATCGAACCCGGGTCCTCGGGGTGAAAGCCTAGTACGCTATCAACTAGGCCACCGAGGCGGCTCCGGCCCTAGAACCATAACACATGTTAAAATAAATTCGATGGAGGTAATAATTTGTTTTCGTGTTCTCACTCTAAATTTTAAAGTTTCAAATACTAGTTTAAACACATCTTCAAGCTAATTATGACAGAATCAAATTTTCAGAGAAATATATTGTTAGTAAATTTCGTTTCATCACGTCAGCGTTTACCTTTTCTTTTCTGTAACCTCCGCTTCCTCCTGGGTCGTTCTCGCAGGCCTGTCGATTCCGAATCTGAAGACGAACAAGAAACATGTAAACAACGTCTCCTTTGCGAACGTGTCTTGTACACTTTCTTCTTATTGGCGCTTCTCGAATACAAATCTTCATCACTATAATTTACTTTGACCACTGCGTCGGTGTTTTTCACCGCTTGCACTCTATTCAACACGGACTGAACTGAAACTGTATTCGCAATTACTTTTGTCTCCACAACTATCTCGCTGTCGTCCAGTCTTCTTATGTTAAATCTATTTTTTACCGGACCGTCGCAAATGAATAACTCCATTTTCGGTCTTCTTACAGCTACTGCTCTGTTTATGTTACTTTCAACCGTGCTTCCGCTACACTGGTTATTAAATTTTTCTATAATAGCTTTGGAAGAATTCAATTTCAATACCGGAATGCCAATTTTACCTTTCGTTAAGTCTTCTTTACCGTTTAAATTTGCTGGTTTCGTTTGATCACTTGTGCGTTTTTTACCTTGGGATTTATTTCTTATTGTTGTTTTCCAGTTTGAAATCCTTTTATTACCGTCTATTTTAATATTCCTACAGTCTATTTCTCTAAAAGACGCGCTGAGAGATTCCTTCGCCTTCGGCTTCACGGAATCCTTCCCCTGCGGTTTCGGTATTCTGGACGGTTTTGGCGTTTCTGCCGCAGAAGATCCGGAAGTGATCAGAGGTTTCAGTTTTGAAGGAGACATTTTGCTAGCAACTTTAACAGAAGTTCTTTCTGACGAAGACCGTTCAGGAATCACAGAATCTTTCTTTCCGCTGCTAATTAAAGACGTACTTTTACTACTTCTTAAACCCTGATCCGCCAATGTTGTATTTTTTATCCTCACATCTTTAGGCCAGTTGGATAACTTGGATACTGGTAGTTTCGATGGAGAACTTTTAGTACGTTTTATTTCCTTCAGCGTGCTTTTATCTCTGCGCGGAGGACATATCTCAGCGGTATTGCTTCTCACTTTGCGGCGCGTGTCCAACAATAAGTTGCCTTCCTCTTGGTCCCACAGCTGTATCGCAGGAAGGAGAACAGCAGGTGATGATGACGACGTGGTCAGAGACCAGTTCCACTCTCTTGGCTTCCTCAGGCTCAGTCTTATCACTTCTGGTGATGAATTACCACCCGAATCATCTTCCCGTACCTGCTTCATATCCGGTTCAGTTAAAAAATTTTAAATTTACATTTTTGCACAGTCATATAGTAACCCCAATTCACATTGCTGGTTTTCAATATGGTTCAATAAATCCTTTCCAATCAGCAATGAATAATATTTTTAACCACAAAACAATTCATTAAAATCACCGCGCTTTACCACTATTTGCGTTTAAAATACAATCCAGGACACACCTTTGTTTTCATCCGAATACAAATTAAAAACTAATAATTTATAAATGTGTTTTTTAATTTGATCTTTAATTATCACAATTTCAACTTTCATAAATTGGAACTGAACTTCTTCTAAGCAAATTAAGATGAACAATTTTGTACAAGAATAGTGTAAATTTTAAAATCAGAAAAATCAATCTACAAATAAATTTTCCATATTTTCCTAGGAGAACCATTATTCTCGTCCTATTTTTATACATTCATAATCAACACCTCTGGGCAATCTTTGATCATCCGTTAATAATACTTATTTATTTTTACGCGAGATAAACTAATGAAGACGAATGGTCAGCATTAACTGTATGCGTAAAGCAACAAAAGTGATTACGTCTCGAACCTACAACCTTGAAATGCACAGTTCAGTGATGCAGTGGACTGACCAGTGGCTTAGCCACATCAACCACCGTGCCTTGCGTAAGGGTTTAAAATGGAGTAATTTTACAGTTTTATCTCTGCATCTCCAAATAAGACATAGAGAGTTAAAATTTGGCACGCATTGTATATCTTAGGCTTTATAGGTGCAAAAAGAAATCGTTTTGCAAAAATCCTACCACGATTAGGAAAATATACCCAGATGGACCAAGGGAGGGTCAAATAAATGTCCACACTTTTGAAAAACTACCGGAAAATGTTATGGCAAATAAGTAATACGTGGACATTTGTTGACCTCCCTTGGTCCAACTTGAAACCCAATTTAACAGTTTTGAAAATAACTCCTATTACTCATGATATAGTTATAAATTTTCTATAAAACAATAGCAGTTTCCCAAAATGTACACGTATTACCACTTTTTTCACTCTCACAGTTGGTACACCTGCAATTTTTGACTCGTGAAGGGGATGATAAATAAACTGCATAAAACAATTATTGTTTGTTGCTTATGTGACAATATGTTTGCGGGAAACACAATTAAAAGTTAAATATCTGTAACAATTGTAAAACAGCTCCGTAATTATCAAATTAGTTCAGCACATAGAGAAATTTAAAAGTGATAAACTCTTCCAGCTATAAGTTGCTTATAAAATGCAAATCATATTTTTAGGAAAACTTAATTCGATGTACTTCTTCAATTGTTAATATATTTTCTATAATTAATATTATTTTTTTTTTAAATCCTCTCAAAACTCTGGTTTACAGAGTGAATTTATCTTGCTCCTGAGTGTTAGTGAAACTACATTGGTCCATCTAGAGTTAAACACATATTTATATAAAAAGTGTTTTTTAATAAGAAATAAACAATTTTGTATTATTAAAACCTACTTTAAAGCAATGAAAACAGTAATAAAAATGCTGAATTCGTTTAGGGAGTTTCTTTCTAAAAATAATCTCAGTAAAAGTAAAAAATTAAACTTTAATCTATTATTTATAGGTTATAAACACTAATATTATTGTGCAACTAAATACTTCTGGTGAATGCAAGTATTTTCAATTTATATTCTATTGAAAACAAGGTTTTCTATAAGTCATGATAGTATGTTTTTATAAAGTACTGTAACTAACTCTCGAACACTAACTGAAATTCTCGGAACACACATTATAACCCCAGCACTTCTCACATTCCACTCGCTACTCTCGACACATTTCGTTTCGTCTCGTTCGCGTGCGACTGGCATGCGCGCGGTCTCTCCCGGAGTTGTCCGTACGTCTAAAAATACACTAACTTTCTCACTAATAGCGCGGCGGCTATTAAATCCGCACCGAGGAACGACACGAAAATACAAAAAAATCCGTCTCTAAAAGTAAACAGATTATATAGTACGACACCTCACTAATTACCCCGAGACAAGCGTTGCCGCTGTTCCTCGGGTCTTTATTAATTACGTATTTATTGTGAGTTACAGGTTTGTTTATTTTTATCTCTGGCTAGATAGCATGACCTTGAAAAGTTTAAAGTTTACAAGCGCCTGATAATTACGTTGCTCATTAAAAACACAAATACTATAATATACATTTATTTTTACTGGTTTCTGTTTCAACTCGACCGATCGGCATTTGGTTTGTATGTTTGTTACACAGTTTTGGCCAAGGCTTTTTCAGATTATTTTAAAATTTCTTACGAAGGTACCTTGCATAAAGCTCGAACAACGTATGTTTTAAGTTTTCTCCCAATTCAATTTTGTTTCAAAATGGCAGACTCTGATTTAACGATAACGACTGTAGCGGTTTTGGCAAAATGCATTGACCGATTGTTTTGGAATTTTGTACCTTGATAAAACCTGAAGGTCTTATGAGTAATATTTTTTCCATTCACTAGAGTTTAAAAAACTGCCTCTGATTTAACGATGCCCATTTTTGATATCCATTTTTGGTAAAACGTATTGATCGATTATTTTGAAATTTGTGTACAAAGTACTGTGTATAAAGCCCCGTACATGGTATGCTAAAGTGTTCCCCAATTTACTTTCGTTTCAAGATGGCGGTTCAGCTAAACGATGACGACTGTAGTTGCTGGCTATTTCCTGTAATATTATTTGAACGGAAGACCTATCACAATTTTGACCGCTTCGTAGAGAAACAGCATAAAATTTCCAATAATGTTAGTCAAATAACATTTTCCCTACGCATTACCATTACCTGTTAGACTGGCGGAGAAAGTTACAAGCGTGTCGTGTAGCGGTCGCAAAGCAGTTGATTCAAAATATACTGCGAGGTCTACTGTTTTTTAAACTACGACTATAGATTAAATCGAAATGTGTCAAAATAACAACACAAAATCAGCTTTACATTTTTCTTGACGTTCTAGATTTTTATTTTCACTGATTTTCCAACAACGGATATGTGGAAAGAACATTTCAAGTTTTTAACCTCTCTGAACACAAAGCCGTCACTGAAATAGGTCAGACATGATACAGCGTACAGCACTCTAATATATTCTGTGTACTTAGGTTACGTTACTGGTGTATTATTCCGACACTTGCAGCGCTGCACTCGCCCCTTCTTTGTTACCTGATTTATATTATCATCCGCACTCTCTGTAACGCCGAAGCGAAATAGTTTATTCTAGCTCCGTAATAAATTAAATAATCGCGGCACGCAGCTGTCTCGCTTATGACATAGAACCGAATTTCCATTACTTTTATCTCGCACTTCATTTAAAAGCATAAACAGCATTAAGATCTGAATGCTTTTATATTTTCAAAGAAATTTGAAAATTTAAAATGATAATTGTATGCAGATTAGGAAGACAAAATTAGATTTACAAAAGAGAGCAATGTGAGAAAAAGACACATTTTTTAAAAAGATCATAAATGCCTGCCATTTTGAAAGTGTTATTCGGAATAATGGAACACACACACAAATACAAACATATACACACATAAACATATACATATACATATACATATACATATACACTTTTATAAAACAAATATCCCTGCAGGGGGTTGCAGACTAGTTGCACCTATTGAGAGGATTTAGACGTCCCTTGCGGTACCCGAGTCTAACACACACTTACACTTACAACTACACTTACGACTTTAACACTTTACACTCACACTTACATTTGTGGAGGCGATAATAGCGTCACTGTGCTTTTCGCCTTAAAACAACCAAAACTAAATAAATAAATAAAATAAAACAAATATACTTAACGATTTGTTTTAGAAATGATTTCGGAATTAAAATAATTTGTGTTCTACAGTTTTCTAACAATTAACACATAACATTATAATATTAATAACAGCATAAGGCCGATTGTCCACCAAAAGCGGAGCGGAGTTGCGCTGAGTAGAGCAGAACACGTATTCAACATCTAAGCTATTATTTTTAATGTAATTGGGGCTAATGAAGCGTAACGGAGCTGAGCAGAGTCAAACGGCTCTCCGCGTAACTTTGACTCTGACTAGGTTCGTTTTTGACGCTAACTCCGTTTTCCCCATCTCGCTGACCACGCCTCCAAACTTATTATGTCCTGTTATCGAGGTTAACTTCGCCTAGGTTACACTTTTTAAACGTAGTGGTTTCCTAGAATCCATTACAGTAGGTATAAATATTTAGATTTAAAAGATACAAACGTGTTCTTTAAACAAACTGAGCTCCGGTTTCGGTTGCCGCCTACATTTTATCCGTCCAGCTCATCTCAGCGTTTGGTGGCCGCCAGGCCTAATCGTTTTTACAATTATTAGCTACTTAAGTAAGTACTATTGTTTGTTACTTCATAAGGTCGCGGAGTCGAGCATGGCACTTCACCGGCACTTACATTTAAAACAATAGGTTAGGTATTGAATGCATAGTCCGCTCCGCATTCGGTGGCCACCCGACCCAACAGTGAAGTTTAGACATTATTTTTAATGTGCAAAACAAACAATTTTAGAACGTTCGGAATAACAATTTCAATTATCCCGTAATCTTCAGTAATCGTCTTCACACATTCAATATTTTCATTGTGTGGAGAAGAAAATAACAAATATAGGATTTGTCCTAAAGGAGTACTGGAATATAAGGAGTACCCCTAAGGAATATAAGTACGCTAAAACTCGACTATCCGAACTTCGTAAGACAAAGTCATGCCTGTTCGGTTAAGCGAATATTCAGGATAAATCAATAACGCGATACTTTAGCCATAGAAAAAATAATATATATATATATATATATATATATATATATATATATATATATATATATATATATTCATAGTAAATGATTGTCAAATATAAAAAGCTTTAGATTTTTAGCGCTAGACTGCGCCACTATAGCAACACATTGATAGTATTGTCAAAATGCTTAATCTCCATTTACAACATTGGAGTGGAAGCACCTGAAGTACACCACGCGATCTCTGCTCTAAGTCTGGACTCTAACAAATGCCCAATACCGTTTAGTGCTCTGTATAAATTCTTTTTTCTTCGATTATTTTCTCAACCGTGTTGTCTGGAACTCCTGTATAAAACACCACCAGACGAAACGGTCCTGCAAAATAACCACATTTTAGGAAAGCAACTATTACGCAAAAGTAAATCGCGAACTTGTACCAATTTTTTCGCCATTCCTATCGATTGGGCACGACTTTTATCTCACTGTCCAATCGATAAAATGATTAAATAAAAATTCCTACAAATGACACCTTTTTGTCTGCCAAAAATCAACGTATTACACAATCAATTTTATAAAATTAATTTTCAAAAATATTTTTGTAGTTATCATTTGAAATTCATCATTTAATTTCAATATTTTCGGTAGTTTGTTACTAAGTAGTATTCATAAAAAAAGAAGTACAGGGGCGTTACAGATAGAAGCGAAGCTTTTGTTAACGATATCTTTGCTGAATATATAATTAGTTTGAAGAAATGGTTACAAATATCTTGTTTTGTTTATATAAATACGCGCACCTAACGTATTATTTACTGTAGTTACAGTAAAATATCTGTTATTCTACATTAATTCTCATTAATCTACACTGGTTGCGAATACTAGTTGCGAATATACACTGACGGATCTAAAATCAGAGGTGAAACAAGGGCGGGAATATTCTGTGAGCATTTTTTTCACTATTTTGCATTAAGCTCGGACGCCACCGTTTTTGAGGCGGAGTTATTTGCAACCGATGAGGCATTGAGGCAAATAATAACGAGGCCATGGTTGAATAATAACATAGTGATATTAGTTGACTCTAAATCGGCATTACAAGCAATTGCTGACAACACATCTGCAGGCTCTATGATAGAATCGATCCAGAAGAAATACAAAGTAGTTAAACACATTACCAAGGAATTGCTTCTGCAGTGGATCCCGTCACATGTAGGCATACAAGGGAATGAGCAGGCAGACAAGCTGGCCAAACAAGAAACCCTTATAGTGCAGAAACCAAAAATAATCCTCACACTGGAGGCTCGGATTAGTGCACTGAAGCGAACATCTTATCTTGAATTTACAAACAAAGTCGAGGAAGACATAAAGAACAAGCCTTATGAGAATGTATTCGACTTGTATGGGAAGGTCAAGGACCTCCAGAGGAGGAAATCTGTCGCGGTCTTTCGGCTGACAACTAGACACGACTGTCTGAATGAACACCTGAAGAAAATTAAGATACTAAACTATGACAACTGCATATTGTGTGAATGCCCAGACACCATCATGAACAAGGACCATCTCCTGGTCTGCAGAAAATTGGATGAAGAGAAGCAGAGAAGAGGAGACCTCCCTGGCCTCTACTGGGAAGCAAGATCAAAGATGGCGTGAGCCAGCGGAAGCCATTGGAAAACAACAAACAACAACATTAATTTGTAACCATCAGCTGATAGGCTTTAATAAGTCTATGTTATGTTGTTAAAAAACTAGTAATATTAACGACAATTATTATAAACGTTTATATTAATTTCGAATGTATTATAAACGGTCACATCGTGCATATATTGTTCAACTAAGGAAAAATACCGAAACCAAAACAACACAACGTGTTCATATAATACGCGTGTACTGTTATCAAAAAAGAGGAAGAAAAAGAAATAGAGAGGCGAAATTCGTTTGCACGTTCGTTCTATATTTCCGTTACATTCTTCTTTTCGGCAGAATTTTTTTTATTCACTTCTCTCGCCAAAGCTATAAGCTTGGCTTTAATAAATATAATTTCAAACTAAAAAATATACGTTACAATTGATACATTATGTTCTTTGACCTTCCATGTATTATAAATTCATCCATAATTATTTGTACTATATTTGTAAAGTAAGGTAAAATAAACGTAAAACATACATGTGTAGACAAAAACCGTTTAAAAGATATAAACTCTCAGGTTGAAGGACAAAAGACTCACAGTAAAAAGTTATCACTAAATTCAGACTCATTTTATCTCATCCGCGCCATTGCGGGATTTTATTATACATTTCATCTGGAATTTCATCGTGCATTAAAAAAAAGCTGTATAAATCTCACTTTAGTCGGTAATAAAACCCGCCGAGAGTACCTCTTAAATCTTTATTTGTTTTCGGGATATGTTTCTACAGCGTGGCCTTGAAAGTTAAAACAAAAAATAAGTTTCAATAAAAAAAATTTGACTTAAGGAGCATATTTATTATTCAGAAAACTATACTGTTTATTAATGCATTAACGTATTGTATTTTTGTTTTAATAATTCGATTACTAGTTTTATAACAATTAGGATTATGACCTATTTTCTTCCGTCTAGGTCTTTTAACCCATCACGTAAAGAGTACCGCGGTTTCGAAACTTAACTGTTTCATCTTCAGACAGCAATACAAATGGTCAAACTTTGTGGAGTACGTAACAAAGTTAATAAAGCATTAAAAACACACGTGATAGCACTAAATACAGTTACAAGATTTTTATTAAAACACGCAACGGTAAGATTTGGTTTGCCCAAACACTGAGTGCAACTCGTATGTCGTTACATTCTGTCAGTTTTGTCAGTTACATTAGGTTTTGTCTATTAGGTTTACATTATTTATTTAAATCAGTTATTCTTAAAGCCATGTTACATATTAAATTGGATTTAAAAGAAAGTTTTTCATTGAAGATGTTAAGGGAGTCTGATCTTTTGTTCTTATAAATCTTATCCATATAATTGCTTTTATTACATAAATGTAATATCACCATGTTGGTGTGAATGTCTTCAAATTTATGATTTTCTTCATGAAATATTCTGCGAAAGCCGAGTTTGTAGATAATTTCCTTCTAGGTATATGTTCCCTAAATTTTTGTTTGAAGGAGCGAGATGTCTGACCGATATAAAAAAATACGGCTGTCACTACACTCATATTTAATTTTATATATACCAGTCCTGTCAAGGTTGTCTCCATTCGTATCTGCAACTGACTTTTTCAGTAATGTTGATAGTTTATGAGACTAAAAGTTCTGAAGGAAAGTTTTACATTCTCTTTGGCTAGTTCTTTTTTGTAGGGTGTGGCTATATTCTGTTGAGATTTATGTTTGTATTTCAGGAATGATATTTTTATTCTTGTTTTTATGTTAGGTAATGAGGCTATCAATAATTGAGCTACCAAATCCATTAGAAACCGCTACAGCCTATACTTTATTGTATTTACTTCATTTCCGTAGGTTTCTTTGTCCAAAAAGGAGTGACAATAATCTGTTTACAAAACTACCGAACGCTGTCACTTTTATACTGTATTATGACCGTACTATTTTTAATGAATTTATTTTATTCCATATACAGATAAATAGATTAAATATTAGAGGTTAGCGGCCCCTGGCATATCAGTCAAATTGTATAATTCAGTAAGTATGAGCAGTCCACTGACTAGATCCTTGAAGTTTTACAAATCAAAGACCCTTCTAGACCCTGCTAGAGTGTAAGTTTCACAACAATTTGACTATTAAAACAGGAATTTCGGAGCACGAAAAAATACGACACACAGACACTGCAACAAAAAGAATTCCGTTATTGAACTACAAAAAAAATCATACATCACGTTTTATTTTCATTTTTTATTTTAATTACGACAAATTGTTCGAAAACACGATAGTTTTTAACAACATAACGTGAAAAATTATTACAGTCTATCAGCTGTTCAATGAAACCATAACAGTTACGTAACAGTCGTATCAGTTGTTCATCATTACGAATTAATATAAAACAACTGATTTTTTAATATAACTACCAAAATGAAATTAACCATTAATTTCATATACTTAAGTCGGTCGAACTTCTTCGTAGTTTCCGTAGTGTAGTGGTTATCACGTCGGCCTCACACGCGCAAAGTCCCCGTTTCGGTCCCGGGCGAAAAAACAGTGATTTTTAATTATAATTAATTTAATGCGAGACTTTCGACGCGCAAAATATATTGTTATATATCAATATAAACCTGTTTCTCGCATCATGCGTCCCGCAAAATCTCACACGACAACCAGCCCTAAAACACGATACATGCTAACATTCTTCGAGTACCAGCATGAGTGACTTCCATAATGCTTTATCAGTCTGATGCCAAACGTTTCGTGTCAAATAATATGAAACGAATCGTTGGACAAAACGTTAATAGAACCATTTTGTTTGGGCATGTTTGATTAACAACGTTGGTGGCCATTTGCCCGGGGAGACGGGTGTATAATAAACATGATCAAATGTTTAGGCGTCTATCTGTCGGTAGACACTCAAATATTACAACTCATTTTATAATTAACTATTAACTTTAATGAAGCTGGAGAACGCTTAAAGAGAGCACTTTGCATGGATCAATCTACAATTAACTGTTCCCGAGAACATTTACGCTGCTAATACTACTTACTATAACAGTATTATAGCTGTAATATTATTATAGAACTTTTCTTAAAACTACAAGAGTGAAATACTAGTTCAGGAACTATAATTCATTCAGGTAAATACTAATACGTACTTTGGAAATTATACCGGTAAAACTAGACAGGCGACATTTGCATACATAACAAAGGGTCTGTGTTTCACAAGAATATATAAAGAATAAAATTTTAGTATAATCATTCGCACGTAACACTTGACAGACGACATTTGCGTAGAGAACGAAGGGTCTGTGTTTCAAAAGAATAAAATTTTAGTATAGCCTAATCATTCGCACGTAACACTTGACAGGCGACATTTGCGTACAGAACGAAGGGTCTGTATTTCACAAGAATCTATAAAGGATACAATTTTGTATAATTCGCACGTAACACTTGATAGGCGAAATTTGCGTAGAGAACGAAGGGTCTGTATTTCACAAGAATCTATAAAGGATACAATTTTGTATAATTCGCACGTAACACTTGATAGGCGAAATTTGCGTAGAGAACGAAGGGTCTGTGTTTCACAAGAATCTATAAAGGATACAATTTTGTATAATTCGCACGTAACACTTGATAGGCGAAATTTGCGTAGAGAACGAAAGGTCTGTATTTCACAAGAATCTATAAAGGATACAATTGTGTATAATTCGCACGTAACACGTGATAGGCGAAATTTGCGTAGAGAACGAAGGGTCTGTGTTTCACAAGAATCTATAAAGGATACAATTTTGTATAATTCGCACGTAACACTTGATAGGCGAAATTTGCGTAGAGAACGAAGGGTCCGTCTTTCAAAAGAATATATAGAGAATAAAATTTTAGTATAATCATTCGCACGTAACACTTGACAGGCGACATTTTCGTAGAGAACGAAGGGTCTGTGTTTTAAAAGAATATATAAAGAATAAAATTTTAGTATAATCATTCGCACGTAACACTTAATAGGCGAAATTTGTGTAGAGAGCGAAGGGTTTGTGTTTCAAAAGAATATATAGAGAATACAATTTTAATATAATCATTCGCACGTAACACTTGACAGGCGACATTTGCGTACATAACAAGGGGTCTGTGTTTCACAAGAATATATAAAGAATAGAATTTTAGTATAGCCTAATCATTCGCATGTAACACTTGACAGGCGACATTTGCGTACATAACAAGGAGTCTGTGTTTCACAAGAATATATAAAGAATAGAATTTTAGTATAGCCTAATCATTCGCACGTAACACTTGACAGGCGACATTTGCGTACATAACAAGGAGTCTGTGTTTCACAAGAATATATAAAGAATAGAATTTTAGTATAGCCTAATCATTCGCACGTAACACTTGACAGGCGACATTTGCGTACATAACAAGGGTCTGTGTTTCACAAGAATATATAAAGAATAGAATTTTAGTATAGCCTAATCATTCGCACGTAACACTTGACAGGCGACATTTGCGTACATAACAAAGGGTCTGTGTTTCACAAGAATATATAAAGAATAGAATTTTAGTATAGCCTAATCATTCGCACGTAACACTTGACAGGCGACATTTGCGTACATAACAAGGGGTCTGTGTTTCACAAGAATATATAAAGAATAGAATTTTAGTATAGCCTAATCATTCGCACGTAACACTTGACAGGCGACATTTGCGTACATAACAAGGGGTCTGTGTTTCACAAGAATATATAAAGAATAGAATTTTAGTATAGCCTAATCATTCGCACGTAACACTTGACAGGCGACATTTGCGTACATAACAAGGGGTCTGTGTTTCACAAGAATATATAAAGAATAGAATTTTAGTATAGCCTAATCATTCGCACGTAACACTTGACAGGCGACATTTGCGTACATAATAAAGGGTATGTGTTTCACAATAATCTATAAAGGATACATTTATTGTACAATTTGCACGTAACACTTGATAGGCGACATTTGCGTAGAGAACGAAGGGTTTGTGTTTCAAAAGAATTTATAAAGAATTTTATAATGAATAAAATTTTAGTATAATCATTCGCACATAACACTTGACAGACGACATTTGCGTAGAGAACGAAGGGTCTGTGTTTCACAAGAATCTACAAAGGATACATTTTTTGTATAATTCGCACGTAACACTTGACAGACGACATTTGCGTAGAGAACGAAGGGTCTGTGTTTCACAAGAATCTATAAAGGATACATTTTTTGTATAATTCGCACGTAACACTTGATAGGCGACATTTGCGTACAGAACGACGTTTGCGTCTGTGTTTCACGAGGGTCTGTCAAGGGTAAAATCATGCGTCGGTAAAACTTGACAGGCGAAATTTCTGTACAACTCCTGGGGTATAGAGAGATTTATAAAAAAGCACGAAAGGAACATGCTCTTAATACCGCCATAATTTATCTGTGCGTTAGAGTATATTCGAATTTTTTACTCATTTATTTATATAATACCATACAAAAATATTTGTTTTTAGTCAGCAAAAGCAATAACTAATGGATTCCCGGATGTGAGGCCTCTAGTAAACGTTTAATGCAAGTATGTTATGTTGTATACATTTACTTGTTTCATCGTTCCTTTTATTATTATGAATACGCAAATTGGGTGAAATTTGTGATGCCCAGAAAACATAAAGTGAAAATGACAGCACTCGCTTTACCTCATGAAAATTTCATGAATTGTTCTAAAAAATGGTTTTAGATAATTTTCATGTTTTTTATCTTAAAAATGAATAAACTTTGCGTTTATCACCACCATTTCTTAATATTAATATGACACATATTAGTTAGAAATGCCGTAAATACCATATTTTGACGTATAAAGTTGGCAATCATGCAAAAGGCGAGGTAAATTTAATATTTATTTTGAGAATCCAAGTGACGCAATTACTACTATTCAGTGTTTCCTATAAAACAGAGTAGTTTGTGCGCATATTGCACTAAATCAACATAACAAATAATGTTTATTACTGTCTCAGCTCGGTATGGGGTATTTTGGCTTGTAATTCCTTTTTACGTTTATTCCACTATACGAAGTAAAAAGAAATTTGGGTGATCATGAACAAATCGATTTTGAGATTTTACTGGATATCAGCAATCAGTTCCCTAAAGTCCAAAAAAGTGGTTTTTATTCTCTCTCGTTCTCCTCTCTCTCTCTCTCTCTCTCTCTCTCTCTCTCTCTCTCTCTCTGTCTATCTATCTATCTATCTATCTATCTATCTATCTATCTATCTATCTCTCACTCGGAGTGTGCGTGTGTGAAATTTGGCAATATGTTTGGTTTATTCATGAATATTATTTTTAATTTAAAATATATAGTTTCGAGCTTTTTTTAGTCAATAAACAATCACTTAATCGGATTTTTCTAATTTTTTGGATAAGTAGTCAAAAAAAATGTTCGGATAACCGCATCAAAAAATCTTTTTCAGTACCATAGTCCCTTAAAAATTGTTTCATCAAGATATCACTCAAATTTTGGTCAAATATGAAGATACATAACTCGAACCGGTGTAGAGACTTTGAAATAAAATAAATTTTAGATTCAGGAGTAAATCAGAAAAAAATGAAACATAACGGACATCTTTTTTTTAAATTTATTCGCGAACTGCAATTTTCTTTTCTTTCTTTTATGCTACACTCTGGCTTGAATTATAATGTTTCATACGTGATCAAAATTTGTGAAATTATGATTTTGTATAATTAGCCCGTTTTTACGTATTTTTTGAAGAAAAAATTAAATGTGAGAAAGTTTTTGTAATGTTTTTGCACTATTTATTTTATCAAGTAATAAATATATAATACATTATGTACTTGGAAAGAACATGTCAAAAAGAAAAAGGTTGAATTAAACATGCAATTTAGGAAAATTAACTGGTTGATAGGGAGAAACTCAGATTTAGACCTACAAAATAAACTGCTTCTATACAAGCAAATACTGAAGCCGGTGTGGACCTATGGAATCCAGCTGTGGGGCTGCACAAAAAATACAAATGTAAAAGTAATTCAAACTTTCCAGAATAAAGTCCTGCGAAGTATTGTAAGGGCTCCGTGGTTCGTTCGCAATGACAGTCTTCATAGGGACCTTAGGATGAAAACTGTCTCAGAAGAAATCAAAAGATTTGCAGAGAAACACAAGCAAAGACTTATACATCACGATAACAAGGAAATAGCTTGCTTATTAGACAACTCTGGCGAGATCCGTCGCTTGAAAAGGACGAAGCCTTTGGAACTTTGCAGTGAGAGTGTATAACTAATCACACATGAACAGAGTGTGTGTTCATCAGGAGTCCATCAGTGGGTGTTACTTCAACAAACAGTGACATTACTATTAAATGTATATTGCTGGATAGGCTTTATTGCCTAGTTGTAATTATGTTAAATAATAAAAAAAAAAAAAAAAAAATTATGTACTTGTTTATTGTTAAAGTTTAACCCTCCACATTTCCTTGTTTTGCTAATTTTACACTTGTTTTACTCCAATAAGTTAAGAATGCAGGTAATCTAAAACCCGTCAAGTGTAAAGATTGACAAGGCTAGAAAATGTGGAATAATTCAGTGAACATAAAATCTGAAATATTTGTCACTTTAAATATTCACGGCATATACAGCAAAACTGAACAGAACCAACGAAGATTTTATGTGCATTTTTTTCCGGAACCCGCGCAAGCTAAAACAGATATCAAGTTAAAAAATCGAAACAAATATACAGTTTTTTGTAGGACTCAGGAAAAGCATATTTACAAAATCTATTTTGACAAAAGACTAAAAGAATAGCAAGGTGATATGATTGGTACACGAAAGGTTGGTGAAGGAAGGATGTGTGTATGGAAAAGTATCACGACTGACATATTTTATTGGTCTTTGTTTTGCAATAATCATTAGTAACTAACACCTACCTTTAATACTCCGAGAACTCCATTTCTTTTTAGGTTGGTTCCATAGAAGAGTTATCTCCGCTTCTGAAGAAGAACTAGAAAAGCCCCCATAGCCTCTTGGAGGCTTATAAACTTTCTTCTTACTTTTCGTGTTCAACTTCTTGTTTGTTCTTCCTTGAAAACTAGAGCAATTCATGCCTTGTGTTTCATTCATTGCATCCTCTTTTCCATCAAATGCTTGAAGCTTACGGTCCCTTTCTGTTTGCTTATGATATATTTTCTCCACTCTATCTACGTTCAGTATATTTTCGCGACGATTCGAATTCGAAACTGATTTGTTCAAGTTACATTTCTCTTTTTCTCTATTTGCTGTTGATGCTTCACTTGTATGCTGTTTCTTTACTGGAATTCCAGATAAGCTTCTAGTTTGGTTTTTTCTGACAGATTTTTCACTCATAGTACCACTTTTATTCAATCTATTGATTACTAAAGATTTTCCCAAACTGCAATAAATTTTACCGTTAACATTTTCAAGTCTCTTACCGGTTGATTGTGTTTGAGTTTCTGTAACTCGCTGGTGATCATGTTTTATCTCACGGTTCCCATTATGTAGTTTAAATAAATCACCTGTTTTATGTTTATGCATAGTATTTATCAGTATCGGATCTTCAGGTAGATCCAGCTTCTTACCAACTCTTACTCGTTGCTCACTTCCTGACTTTGCGTGCTTTCTCGGATTTCTAAGTAACGAAGAAGTGGTGGTTTCTTCATGTTTCAAATCGTTATTAATTTTTTGGTAAAGATCATTTCGAGAAGTTCGTTTGGTTGCAATATGCTTCGTATCTGTTTCGTTTTTAACAGACTTATGATAATTTTCGAACTTTAACTCTTTCCGAAAGGGTTCATCTCTGGGTAATTTACCACATGCATCTATCCTGTTTTTATAAGACGCCTCCTTAAAAGCTGGCTTTGTAACGTCATAGTTTTTTACCTTTGATTCTTTAAAGAAAGATTTACTCATGGGTAATTTTGTCTGTTTGTTTATTTCTAAACATTGTTGACCTTGCGTCGGTATTCTACCTAAGTCCTTAGACATTTGTTGTTCTTTGTGATGAGAAATTCTCCGATGAAGCTTACTTCCGTTACCATTCCTGTTCAGTATTTGGGAAGCAGATTTAGTCATTTCTTCTGACAAACAATTTTTTGTGTTTGAGTCCCTACGCCGACCATTGAAAGTAGGTTTTAAATTATTTTTTATATTTTCAAATGTATCCTTTCTACTTAAATGTGAAATATTTTCGTTGCTGTTTACATTAATCTTCGACATTCCTTCATTGCGATGTCCTCTACTTGTACCATTCAAAGATCTTGATAGTAAGTTACTGTCCTTACGATATTTAACTGGTAAAGTTCTACAAGATGTATCTACCTTGGCCACTTTGGAAACAAATTTCTTTCTATCATTAACTACAACAATATTTTCGTTAACGATGTCTTTACACTTTACTTGACCATTGTTATTCACTCTCTTCATGGATATTCCCGATGTTCTTTTCCCATCCAGGCTATCGCTGTTTATATTGTCTTGCATATTCACTCCAACGTTTGGCAATTTCTTTGAAGCTAATCTGGCCATTCTTATTTGCTTATCTACATTGCTCTTCTGCATATTGTCTTCTACTACGAAAAGTTCGGAAGAGTATCTTGTGTCTACCAACAGGCTTCCTTCTTCTTCATCCCAAAGTTGAATAGAAGGAATGATGGTCGTAGACGATGACGACGAAGTGTCGACACACCAATTCCAGTCTCTCGGTTTCCTCAAACTAAACCTGATAACGGTCTTGTCTTTCGAATTATTTTCCGGTTGGTACTTCATGTTAAATTATTACATTTTAATTTAGACTTACTTCAGTTTTAAATGTAGGTGAGGGTATATTTAAAATGTTACAAGATTTGTTATAGGCCTATTATTAATTCGATTACCTTACTACTGCAATCTTTCTAGAATTTTAGTTCATATTTTATTTTTTTTAAATTGTATTTTAACGTATTTTGTGTGAATTTTCCTAACGTGTAATTGATTGAATGTAAACGTCTTAATTTATGTTTATTTTACAAATATCTTTGTTTAATTTAGTATAAACTTAATACTAATGAAATTTATGTTTATTTTACAAATCTCTTTGTTTAATTTAGTGTAAAATTAATACTTAATGAAAAATAAAAGATTTTCATGCTGATTCATTAGAAACTGCGATCTCAAATAAAACTAATAAAGTACTGTATCTTTGAGACAAAAAATTAAAATAACTGGAAGCTGTTTATTATAAGAAAACTTAATTCGTGGTTTTTTTTTGCAATGGCTTGGCCTGATCATAATTTTAGTCTTAAAAAATCAAAAATACATTGAGATATTTAAATTTAATCATCAAAGTCAGTTGTATCGTTTATTTGTAACAAACTCATAAAGGCAAGTCTGCAAATCAATCGTTTCACGATAATTATAACTTTTCCTAAGAAAAGTAATTAAAAACAAACGTCTTACAATAATAAGTTATTGACGTATTGTTTATCATTTTATTTTTATCCAGTTTTTATTTTTATTTAGTGTTTTATTCAATTTCGTTTTGTAAGCTACTTATTTTAAATGATTTATTTAATTGTTTAAAAGTGAATAAGTTTGCTCTTTCAATTTTATAATAATAGTCTGTATTTATAAAAAAGTTTTTAATGAAAAAAAATTCAAATGAATGTCATGGCAACAACTATTTAAATTTTTAGAACATTTACGATGTATGTAAAATTTAAATACAATTTTTTGTTAGGCTAATTATTTTGTCCAATTGTTTCTGTAAGAATACACTACTTATATGAAAATCAACAAATATAAATAACATAACATATTTGAACGCTTGAAATTGTTATATTTATTAAGTTATATTCATTCGCTAACAGATGAACACCAAATCGCACAGATTCACTGCACAGAAACACACGTCATCTTTCGTTTCGAATCGTTCGCGCACTAAACACGGAATCCAGTGGGAAAACTTGCTTCCCTCTCCGGCTAAAAATACTCCACCACAGCTTACTGCGTTGAAGGGAAAACCGAAGAAATTGTGTGTAAAATGTTTACGCTAGGCGCGCTGGCACAGTTACAATAGTTATTTATAACCCAATTAATACAGTTGAATCGCTATTTTTATTCTTAATTAACTAGTTAAATAAGTAAATGTAATTACATCACTTTTATCGTGTTTTTTTTTATACGGTTCGTGTTATTATTACAGCATGTTTCTTATTGTTGGTAGATAATTGTCAAAAATGAATAAAGTGAACTTCTGTGAAAATCTGTGGATTTTTTAAGTTTCTAACGAATTTCAATTGGAAAAATAGCTACTGTACCGCCGATCCTGACCTCTAGATCGCTTTTTGAGAAGTTATTCAATAATATTTAGCAATAACAATCTAACGTCTGAAATTTTAGTCCGATTTCATTCAACACTTGGCACAAAAATCGATCTGATAATAGATTGCAGAAATTCGATGCCTTTGAAAATCTGATTTCAAGACTGTAATTTTCAAAATCTGCTTAAAATATGAAATTAATGTTAACGGTAATTATTCCTAAGGTTTCGCAATTTTCATGTAATTTGAAAGTTTTAAATGCCAATCTATGACGATTATTATTGTGAAATTAGAATTACAACAAAATAATAATAAATACGAGTAAATAAAAGAAATTACCTGTGGCACTTAAAGTAGTACCGACAGAAGTGAAAACGTTTATGCTTGTGTTTAAAAAAACACAATTATTAAATGGAGAAAAATATTTCAATTCATGTTTTTACAAATTAAAAAATACAAGTAAAATTCATTACTTTTATTTAATATCTGATATTAATTCTAAATAACATAATTATGCAAAATAATAGGCAGACGCGGGACTAGTCGACAAAAGTCAGGTACTTCTTTACCTGACTGTGTATTTTTTCACTATTATTATTTAACTATTTTTATAAAAATATAGATGCATGCAAGAAGGGATTTAATAGCCTAAGTATAATAACAAATATAATATTTGTGATTCTGGGATTTAAAAATTGGTATAGGTCATATACATTAAATAATTTAACTATACAAATTTATAAAATGCACACTTTTAAAATTAATAATAACAAAAAGAACAATAAACATAACCTCAATTGAAAGTGTACTGAAGCATCAGCTGGTGTGCGAAATCAGCTATTTAAAAGTAGTCACTTCAAGTATACATATATACAAGAACAATCATATATGCTTTACGGAATCAAGCGTGACGCGAATGTGACTCATTCACATTCCCATCACATTCCAATGTGATTCATTCACATTGGAACCCATGTTTTGTCAACCGCGACTATACAAGTTTTCATTTCAAAAATTATTTTTGAGTTTTCGCTTCTATCACTTGTTTAATATTGAAACGTGTTTTAGTTTATACCGTTACAACATGCGTACTAGGGTTGACTAATTATTATTAGGCCAATTTCAATACAGGGGGCGTAGCTCAGATGGTAGAGCGCTCGCTTAGCATGCGAGAGGTACCGGGATCGATGCCCGGCGCCTCCACAATTTTTTTCAGTTTGATTCGTACTTATAAAGTGTATAGAAGACAAAAACACCTTATTCTTTTTCACTTTAGACAATAACAAGAAGTATATCTATTTTTTTAAAGTGTTCTACAAACTCCGTGTTTTCAATTCGATTTAAAGATATTAATTTAAGCAGATTAGATTAAGCGCTGATTACAGTGGGGAATCCGATTTGAATAAAAAGTGTAAAAACAAGATTTTTTATAACGTATTGTTCGCTTGCCATTTTACAGTTTCATATTTATACAACTTAGTGTTTAAGAGTTAGTGTCCCAACTTGTTACAAAACTACAAGTATTAATGTAAAGAACATTGGACTTCGCAACATACTTTTAATTAATTGCTCGGCTACCGCTCCATGACAGCGCTCTGCGCGCCAGTTACTTTTCCCGCCAATTTTACCGATAATTATAATATTTATAAAAAATGTTACCGGACCAACTTTACTGAAATTTTTATTTTTTCCCTTCATAAATCGGTCAAAACTATGATAGGTCTTGCCGTTCACACAGTATTACAGATTAGCCAGCAACTACACGCGTCATCGTTATATCACGTACCGCCATTTTGAAACGAAATTAAATGGGAAAAAATCTCACACATATTTTGTTCGTGCTGTACACAAGGTACCTTTGTATTAAATTTCAAAACAATCGGTCAATTCGTTTGGCCAAAATGCACACTCGTCAATGTTAAGACAGAGGCTGCCATCTTGAGACGAAATTAAATGGAAAAAAATATTACACGTACTTTGTTCGGGCTTTATACAGTGTACATTCATACCGAAATGCAAAATAATCGGTCGATACATTTGGCCAAAACTTCGTGACAAACACACAAACCAAATGCCGGATGGTCGAGTTGGAACAGAGACCTAGCTTCGCTCGGTCAATAATTTCATAAAATGACATTTACTGTAGATCTCCAATATTTAAGTTTTAAGGATTTGATCTTAAGATATCTTACTAAATAAGAAATAGATCTCAGAAGAAACTGGAGCATTGATCCCCGTAGAACTCGCAATGTAATTTTGAAGTTTAAACTGTTAATTTACGCACATTTTAATTTGATTACGACCGTAAAATCAGATTCTGTAATGATTGTAAGATAAGGAAATAATACTAAAAACTCGCTTCAATCAAGTCATGTCAACGCGGATTATTAATTAATTAAAATCTATGCTATTTGCTCCAGTTGGGACAGTGGAACAGAAACACTCTACCCGGACCCTCCGTGTGACTCAGGAATGCGCTTGGATTTTAATTAAACACAGACAAGTCAAATGTGTTCAGGATGTTTCTCCGGATACAATCAGGGTTACCGGGCACCGGCTAGTTAAAGTCGGCAGAACAATTTGTATAAAATTCTATATAAAAACCTGATAATGAAAGCGTTATTTATTACCAGTCATTACACGATTCTATTCGTAATGATTTGTACTCAGTGTGAACTGTACGACCACCATTTTCACCTTATAAAGTTTTATCAAGCGGAATACACACAAACACACACATACACACACACGCACGCACGCGTACACACTCACACACGCGCGCACACACACACACACACATATATATATATATATATATATATATTACAAAATCCTGACTGACAGATCAACGCACAGCCGAAACTACAATAGCTGGAGATTTAAAATCTTTATGATAAGGCTTACATTCATTTTGTAACGTAGAGGCGAATTAGTGGTGCTTTCACATTAGGATACGGTACGCGGGTTTGTATGATATACATGTCAAATCGATTTTTTTTTTTTTTTTTTTTGTGTTTAACGTCCGACTATTGTGCACACTTGGGCTAATGCAGACGATGGGATGATGTATAGCGTATGAAAATGCCAAGCCCTCGCCGGGAATCGAACCCGGGTCCTCGGGATGAAAGCCTAGTACGCTATCCACTAGACCACCGAGGCGGCATATATGTCAAATTGATAAATCACGATGCATCACCTTATAAAAATGTTCGCACAAATTTTAAGAACTCCAAGATTTCTTCACACATTTTCGTATGAGTGAAAAATTGTATATAGTTTGACTTGTATGAGTTTACTTTTATGTTTTTACTTTTATGTTTTAGGTTATAACAGTTTTTGTTACGTATTAGATTTAATTAGCTGTTTACCCAGCTGACTGGTTTTGATTTATTGGTAAACTAAGTTGTATTTAATAGGTTAGTTTGTTTTAAAATTTCGTTTTGTACAGTTTGATCTATTATTTTGTTGTACAATTTTTAAATCCTGAGCCATATTCTAAAGTGAGTGGAAGTGCAGGATGTATTTTTACAAACTATTTGACATGTACTATAAGGACTTGTACAATCATACAAACTCTGTATCATCTCACATACATCTCATACAAGTCCTGACACATGTACCCCAATGTAAACGCACCACTAGAACGGACTTTATTTTTGTTAAATTTATAACTCACCCACCAATTTTCCTTCTTTCCTTCATAAGTTATATTTATTTCACAATACCTGTTGAATAAAAACAAGATTTTGTTTTAGAAGAATTAAGGTCTAATATTAATTTCTATTGTAATGGCTTAAATAATCAATTCAAATAAACAGATATATCATGCGACTAGCCCACGAAGTAAGCAGAAGGTTTGTTCAGTTTTATTATAAAACTTTTAGCAGAAATCAGTTTTAAGTCAACCGAATCCATAAAGGTTTGTATAATGGCAAACCTTTCTTTTTTTTTAATTTGGTACAGTATTGATTCTGCCTGTGTATAATTATTTTAACAAACATTAATGGCAAAAATTAAAATATTTGCGTATTTTAAAATAAAAAAAAACGTATCAATTATTTTATGAAATGACTTCATTTTCTAGGATTTGGTTATTGTAGCCCCAAAAACCAACGTGTAATATTTTGATTATTTAAATAACAGATTAAAATACTGTTGAAACAGATACTTTCAAAAGAATATTAATTCTTTCGATTCGATACATACTGTAATATTTCATATTGTCTCCGTATAAAATAAATGAAATACAGTATTGGGGTTAATTCCAGATAACAGGTTCCTGCGAGACTCCGGTAGACGAATGCACACGCCCAACTGAGAACGTAATGTACACCCGCCTACGCTATTATTTTAAAACCCCACATGTAACCTTTATATCACGTAGAATACCGATTGAAATACGTGATATGTATTTAAACAAACACACGTACTAAATTTATAAAAATCTTATTCAAATAATTCAATCAAAATAGAACAATTATTTAATGAAAAAACAGCGCCCAACGTGGGGCTCGAACCCACGACCCCGAGATTAAGAGTCTCGTGCTCTACCGACTGAGCTAGCCGGGCTTGAAATAAAATTAAAAGTCTTGTAGTAAAAACGCACCATTTTTCTGTTAAGAGTATTCGACTGTGCCATATTTGTCCCATTTTAATCATACAGTTAGATTTAGTCTATTTTTATAAGAATAAATGTAAATAAAAAAATGCAAGCGTGGAAGTAATATGATGTCGACACAATGCTAAAATTTATATTGTTACAGTAATCTTAAAAACAAATCAATATAACTTTAAAAAACAACGCCCAACAGGCTAAACACTATCCCGAGATTAAGCGTCACGTGCTCTACCGACTGAGCTAGCCGGGCTTAAGTTTTAAATAAAAAGTTTTCTAATAACAATACACCTCTTTCTCTTAGAGTATTCGATGTGCCATATTTGTCGCATTTGAATCATATCTAGTCTATATTTACACGAATAAACCTAAAGAAACAAATGTAAGCTTGGAAATAATGCTAAAATATAAATGTTTACTGTATTCTTAGAAACAAATTAATATAAATGTAAAAAAACACCGCCCAACGAGGGGCTCGAACCCACGACCTCGAGATTAAGAGTCTCGTGCTCTACCGACTGAGCTAGCCGAGCTTAATTTTAAGATAAAATATGATAACAACACATTCTCCATCTTTTACATTATTACCAATGTGCCATATTTCAAACATTTTATTCACATATTCATTTTTTACATTTTATTCATATATACTAGCATTACTCGTCGCGGCTTCGTCCACGAAACTTAAATTGTTCCATTAATGACATAATTTAGAAACATAAAAAAATATATTAATAAAAGCTTGATCATCTAAACTCATGATTATTTTACAGTGAATATGAAAAAATATTATAACCTGAATATATGTTGTTTTATTGTCTTCAAACGTGTTCCATTCGAATTTAAGAAAATCTGATAAAAAATATTTTTCTCCAATACAAACATTTATACATTTTTATATTTTTGTGTTCTTTTAGAGGATTAATTCGGGGGGCGGGGTGGATGCGTGTATTATAATTACACACATTTTGTAATTACGTGTATCATAATTTGTGTTTTAAAATATTTTGTTTACTTTAAAAAAAGTCGATAAAAATATTTTCTCCACTCTTTTTTCTATAATTATACCTCTTTTTTACATTTTTATTCCCTTAGGGAATGAATTCGGAAAAATGTTGAAATATGTGTTTCATCATTTGTGTTACATAGCATATTTCTAGAATATACGGATCCAAAACAAATATTTCTTCAATTTGAAAATTGTATACCCCTTTTTACATTTTCTACCCCCTTTAAATCTCTTTAGGGTATGAGTTTTGGGAAATGGTGATAAATATATTTCATTACTTATATTTAAGAGTGACTATATTTTAAGATAGTCAGACGAAAAACATATTTTTCCAATAAAAATTCTTGTACCTCATTTTTACCTCTTTAGGGGTTGAATACTGGAAAATCGTTTTTCAGTGCACCCCTACATGTGGTGGTAACCCTGAAAATTTCAAATCTTTAGCTATTATAGTTTCGGCTATACGTTGATTATTAAAGTTGGACTGGGTAAGTATTTTAATGGCGTTGAAATGAAATGTTTGTATAATCCTTTCTTAGTGCACATCGACATTGTTGTAAGAAGGTGAAAATTTAAAGTTATTTATATAACTTTAAATTTATAAGTCCCTAGTTATAATAGTCTCGGCTGTACGTTGATTATTAAAGTTAGACTGGATAAGTAGTTTAATGGAGTTAAAATCATTTTTTTGCAAACATACTTTCTCAGTGCATCTGGATATTATTGTAAGAAGGTACCCTGAAAATTTCAAGTCTCTAGTTATATTAGTCTCAGCTGTATGTTGTTTATTAAATTTGAACTGGGTAAGTAGTTTAATGGCGTCAAAATCAAGTTTTTGCAAAATCCTTTCTTAATGCACCTTGACATTGTTGTAAGAAGATACTTTGAAAATTTCAAGTCTCTAGCTATAATAGTATTGGCTGTACGTTGATTATTAAATTTGGACTGGATAAGTAGTTTAATGGCGTTAAAATCAAATGTTTGAAAAATCCTTTCTTAGTTCACGCCTATGTGGTAACATAAATGTATCCTGAAAATTTCAAGTCGCTAGCTAAAATAGTTTTGGCTCTGCGTTGATTATGAATCAGTCAAGTCAGGACTTATTCTTTTATATATATATATATATATATATAAGAGATCTAAATAAATAAATTCGTGCATGGAAATACTAGGATAAGTAGATAATGCTATAATTTATATTAATATTTTTAAAAACAAACAATATAATTGTAAAAAATAGCGCCCAACGTGGGGCTCGAACCCACGACCCCGAGATTAAGAGTCTCGTGCTCTACCGACTGAGCTAGCCGGGCTTAAATTAAAATCATAATTTTGTAATAACAACACCCCACCATCGTTTATATTATTATGAATATGTCATATTTTACACATATTTGAGTCACATTGGTATATAGGCTACATCTCGGTAGAAATTAAAAAATATGCAGCAGGTTTTGAAATTCCTATTGTCTCAAAAATTCTAAATTAAAAATTATTGTTCTTTAAAACAAAGCAATATTGCCTGTAGAATACCTGTAAAAAATATTTGATCCCGAAAAACGGATTAAGAAACTAAAAAAAACACAAGGATTTTTTAAAAATGTTTTTTATAATCTTATATCATGTTCATCTTTACTCTCTATAAACTCTTATTTTCTGTATTCTTTTTAAGTTTTTTTGTACCTATTAATTTTTCATGTATCCTATTAAGAGGGTAACTCCTTAAAATGGCATTATTATATTTTTGGTCACTTTTATTTTTATTTCACCTTCGTCTTCTCCAATTTATTATTGTAAATATTGTTTTATAACAATATTAGAGTTTGTTTCTAATAATCAACAACAACTTAATCAATTAAACTATCAATAGTAATCAATTAAACAAGATTCAATTTCTTATTTTACTGTATATATTAAAATTTAAAAACAAATAACAATAATAATGCAAGATTCGATTGAAACCTGGGACAACAATCGTGGCAATAGCTTAGACAAAGTGATTATATATAAAAAAATCTGTTCTAAAGTTTCAAAATGGCAACTATTTCAAATCTTTAAAAAAATTCAATTGTTTGTATTGTTTTTTTAATCTTGTTTCACCATCGCAATCAGGTTTGAAAACTGTTTATATTAGCATTTTGAATTTTCAAAATCCGTTGCAATTAATTTGTTGTAGAAGTGGAATTGGTCATGGTTCTTTTTCGTATAAAAGTTTTAAAATGCTAATATATGCAGATTTTAATGCTGATTATGATGGTGAAATCATAATTCCAAAAAAGTTCAAGTTAAAAAAATACTTTTGAAAGTTCGCTTACATCACGCCAGCGATATAGCTGTGTTTATATGACAAACAGTTTTATAAATTACTTTGAAATTTGAGGTTTTAATAATATGGAAGTCACTGTTATATAGCAGACATTGCGGCTGGCTGGGCACTCTGCAGAATCACTAATAAAACTGAACTAATTTTCAAACTGCCAGGCTAGAATTAACTGCTTCAATTTGCCTCATCACCGCGTATTCACCGACCTCAATCACGAACCCGATAATTTACTTTAATATTTAAATAAAATTATTCACTTTGTTATTTTTTTTACTGGCACATTCTATTTCTAACTTTTAAACGTTTTACGACTTAACTGTAAAACTTAGAACACGTACATAATTCGGTGAGCTATGAAAATAGTTAAAAAAACACTGCACAAACTTTTTCACTTTCAATTATTTTGCGAAAATATTAAGTTAGGGTTTTTTTGCTTAACGTATATACTTTACGCCTGTTAGACTAATTATGACGACGGATAGGCGTTAAACATAAAGGGAGCTTACGATAACTGCAGGCTCGAGCCTATGACTTCGAGGTGCGCAATTTCAGAGACTCAGCTGACAGTGACTGAGCCACATTGTAAAAACAACAAGAAAATCTAACAATTTCTCAAAATCGATTATCATATTTTGCTCAAACTTTAGTCATAATAATTTACGATTGGGCAGTAATAGAAAAAAAAAACAAAAATATACTCGAACGCCGACGATGTTTTTAATTGATTTACTATCGAACGTAATTTTTCTTTTATTTGAAATTTGTGTGAACTGACTTGTGTTGTGGTTTTTTAAATATAACCAATATTTCAACAAAAATTGACTTAATATTTTTTTTAAAGGCCGATTTTCCTGTTTCAAAGAATCAGAAAAAACCAAAAAGACGGGCAGAGAATTTTACGGTTTACATAAAAATAGTAAATTTGGAATAATTCAAATTTCCCTCAGTGACTTCAGTTATAATCTCTATAATAGACCAAAATTTCATTAAAATTTCGATTTTGAAAAATGACACAATTTTTTTAATAATGTGTTAAAGTCTCTGTTGTCATATTTACAAAGCATTATTCAAACATTTCAAGTGTCTAAACCCATCTGTAATTGAAATCGAAACTTGTTGATCTGGTTTCAATACCAGCGCTATACACATTCACCTGCAGACATTCTGATATTCCGCGTTTCGACGTTCTGCAGATTGCTTAATCGGAAACGTTGAATGGCGTGACACCTCACAATTCGCGACGTCTGTCAATAGGCCTACAGTGTATCGTTGTCAATAGGTTGTAACGAGAAACTTGCCATACCGATACGATTTATACAATGCAAACTATATCAGTTTGTAAATCAATGCCTTAAGGGCTGTGCGAACAAAGAGGTAGTAACACTACAGCGGGTAATACAAGAACAAAAATACTTAATATTGGAGTTTCCTGAATTTGCCTGCGACACATTGCATAGTCGCAGTGTATTATATTGCACTGCGATATATTAATCGTCTACAACAGACGATCCAGTGCGCTTCAGTCTGTTGTCTTATGCACACTTCGGGTTTGTTGGTCAGTTGTTGAATAATTACAGCGACCTTAATAATCAAGGTCCTTAAGGTGACAGTAAATATGAAGGAATGTAAAATTGTAATTTTGATAACAAAGGGAAGGGAAAGCCGTCGCTTGTGTCAGATTCTTATGTTTATAGGAATTAAGGCAAAGCAGTTAAGTTTCTTTCTGTGAAAGCGAATAAAGGAAAATGCAAAGGAAAACTAAAATGAAAAAGAAAATCTAAAACATTGGAGTAACAAATAATGATTACAAAATAAACGAAGAGATCCATAAGAAGCCGGACTTCAACACAACTCTCTTTAGAATCAGCTTACCATGACAGACGCATCTAATAATGAATTGCTGCAAGGA
The DNA here is from genome assembly GCA_022606455.1 of Callitettix versicolor. Classification (NCBI taxonomy): domain Eukaryota; kingdom Metazoa; phylum Arthropoda; class Insecta; order Hemiptera; family Cercopidae; genus Callitettix; species Callitettix versicolor. The sequence continues at coordinate 37,111,113 of CM040184.1, forward strand.
TTTTTTGATTCCTTCGTTCATAATTTGATGGAGAATCCTAAAAATTTAACCTGAATTCTACACAACCAATGAAACCCTATAATAGCTAATCAGGTATACTTTTCTCTCAGTCCATCATTTCATTCTCTTCATAACTTTGTTCACTCAGCCAACAAGTTTTGTGTGCTCTCACACCTCACGTAAACCTAAATCGTGAAATCTTTTTTTGTAGTCTCCGGGAGAAATAGCAAAAGATCGACCGGCTTTTATCAGATCGACCGCGGGCTGGCGAAGCACTGTTTCGGTTCGGAATGGTGACTAAGGACTTCGTGTCTTCTTTCAGTTGATCGGATCCCTTTCATTTCTTCTCGAGCAAGTTGTGGTGTCCTGTAGAGTTGTTCCAGGAGTTGGTAAGCTGCCGTGTATTTGTTCTGTGGTGGGTGGTCCTCCTCGATGTTCTGCCGAACAAAGATTTTCGACCTGTATTTATACTCAAAATTATGACGGGAACCATAATTTATTTAATTCCATTGTTAAAACCCGACAAAGAACGCACCAATCAGGATGAAGCTATTATGTACGGGAGATGCAATGTATGTAGTAAGCCGGCAGTAATGCTTGAGCAGAAATGTAATACCCGAGATACGAAGCACTGCGAACCAATCAGAAGCGAGTATTGGTTGACGGGAGTGAAGTAAGTTTCGTAGACACAGGCTATTTGAAAGCCGGGTGAGAAGTTAGAGATTTTGGTGTGTTTTCCGGTGTTAGTAAGCGGAACTAGGTTATGTAACTCAGTTCCAATGTTGATTAGCTGATGACACTTTATTCCGTCACTGATCTTCTTCGGGTGATGAGGGTCAGTCTGACACCGAACATAACCTAAACACCGTTAAAACCGCGTGTGTTCATATCGTTAAGAAACCCTTCTTAAAAGTAAGGGTTTGTGTTGATATTATTTAAAAAACAAATCGATTTGGCAGCTATCGACGAAAAAACCGGGAAATCTGCCATATTCCTTACAATTAGGCCTTGAGATTCATCGTTTGTGAAAGTTCATAACTCTAAATAGTCTAGCTTTTTAAAAAAGCTTTTTTTTATTTCAGACGGGAAAAACCATCTCGAAGATGCCAGATACATTTTTGACAAAAGGCAGGAGTAATGTTTCTTCTAGAAACAGTTGTATGGAACGGATGTACACACACGCGAGCGCGCACGCACGTGCGCGCGCGCACACACACACCCACATTCAGTTTACAAAGATAATTTATTTATATTTTCTTAGCAAATTACAACAAATCAAAAACATTGTTTCAAATGTATTAAACAGAATCAAAAACAGAAATCGCCTTCCCAGTGGATGTGGCAGTTAAATTTTTAAAAACAAATATTTTACTGCAATCAGCCACTACATTGGAAATGCAAATTAGTGTTGAGGAAGGGGGAGGGACAAAGGGCGCCAGTCAACCGATTCACACGTTTGTGTCGTTATTTATCGCCCTTTAGAGAAATCATCCGCCCCGAAAATATGTGCCCGTTTATTTAAGATGAAATATTGGCCGACCCTTTTACACAGTCACTTTTTGAAAAAACACACAACTACCCTATTTAACGCGCACACAGAGTGATTATTATGAAGACTGAAATTACGTTTTGTTATTCAAAAACCTTTCTAGAGTCTCGCGAATTGGTACGCGTTCCTTCCATATTTGAATTTAATTTTGATTCTAGTTGCCAGAATTTCTATACACTTCTTCGCCGAAATTACTTACACAAATAAGTTGAAAAGAAAAATGTAATTCAGTTCTGACTTCAGTTGTCAATAAAATGCATGCCTCCATAAACATATTTTATGTTAATTATATTTTATTTTTAAAATGCAATATTTTGCAATATTGCAGTACGGAATGCAAACATGCTTATGTTACTACGTTTATGTTACATAGGTTTTTAAAACATGTAAAATTGAACTTTATCTTCCCCTTACCTCGCCATTTGTAAACCCCCTTTTAAATTATTTAAATAAATGTCCCGCTTCGTTGAAAATATTTGGAGCACGAGACTCTAAGGTGGATTTCACACCAAAGCCAAACCGGACGAAAATCGCCTGACCACTGATTACGCTGTGTTTCATTTGGGAGCTTTCAAATAAGACGCCGGGCGGGGCCGAGCCAGTGAGTGTGTACGTAATATTGCGCAATCATTCGATTTTTGTCCATTTATAAAAGTAATGCTGCTGTAACAATGAGAATTGATGGAATTACTAATTAGTGCTATTCAAGAAATACTTTAATTTTGGGATCAGTCCAACAACAAATCGGAATTTCTCGTATAGATTTGCAAACATTCGACTTTGATCTTTATTGAGACTGTGAGTCTTTATCGCCTTCTTTGTCCCACATACTCATTATCAAGGTTGAGGACATTATTATTGGATTACGTTGCAACTGAGTTTGCGGAAGGATAAAAGCACCTCTCAATACAAGCCTAGACAACCTACTGAGTGCGACACGACTTCAGTGCAAACGCATCGCAGATTTTGCTCGGCTTGGCTTGGCATCGCTTCGCCCGGTCCGGCTCGGCTCAAGGCAAAGGCGCAATCTCGGGGTCGAGCCCCACGTTGGGCACCATTTTTTGCAAACGACGTTCGTTAAGTATGTAACGATTACGATATAATTTTGTAATATAACATTTTCGGGCTCAAAAAACTTTAGGAAAATTGGTTTTAATTACAATAACGCGTGCCATGTGTGTATCATATATATATATATATATATATATATATATATATATATATATATATATATTATTTATCGAGTCAACATCCCTTTTCTCAGCACATACTATTCGTTAAGGCATAAATAGATTTTTTTAATCGGCTTCTGACGTTGCAAAACGATTTTGCGCTAAAACTTACTGTTTGTGGAAAATGTTAACATAAAAGACACTTTTAACTGTCATAGGCAAAACGGCATCATGGATGCGCATGCGCGGCATCACAAATCAGACAATATTTTGTATATTTTACGAAGCTAACATATTAATCACGAATAGACAATTCCATTACAAATGCCACTTTATTGCATATCGTGCTTATAACAGTTTCAATATTTACTTAAAAGTTATTAAGCTTATAGGTTATGTAACCTACTGACAGTCCCCTATCCCTGCCCGTCGTACAAGCCGGGACAAGCATTTCGAATACCAAACACATGTTTTGGACACTGTTTTACACAAATATATTTGTGATTTCTCCTTCCATCGTGCATTTATCTATTGTTAATACGGACATCATAAAATACGAAGTACAATTAAAATGTTAAAATACAGTTAGAGGTTTTTGTGGACTTTGTGAAGTACAGTTTGAGGTTATTGTGGACTTTGTGATATACCAGGTAAGAAGCAAACATAATGTTCCAACATTTCGTATTTATTGTCTTATTTGTATTTGAAGATTATGATTTCTTCTTCCAACTACCGCCCTCACCCCAAAGACTATTGTTATTCAAAAGGCTGTGTTCACTTAAAACTTTCATAGAGCGAAATTTTGCACAGGCTCCCCTGTACTATACAAAATAATCTAATATTTCATTTCAACAGAATGATGCTCGATCATTGTATGTATAGCGTAAAATCACGTCCACAATACTACAAAATAATCATCCCCAGCAGTTTGGAAATGGTGTTGAAAAACTATAAATGGGAACGTTCTAAACACACTGTGTACACAACCGATGACGTAACGCCTGACTAACAAATGCACCCTATATATACATCACGCATCAATGCGCAGTGCACTCACACACTGACACTGCCGTCTATAATCTATATATAGATGTCAGATGAGTCAGTCGGTGAACTTAGGCTAGACGGGCTATAAATATTTTATCTACGTTCGCCGAACAATCTATTGTTTTACAACTTTATGGTAGCTAAAACTTTCGATATCCGACAGTTTGACAGGTTAGGTTAATAATTTGTAAATGTTGGAGCTAGATGTTGCATTCGAATTGTCAATTATTATTTTCAAAAACCTAGACGTGTTAATTCGTTCTGTAGTATCCGTCTATGAAGTCCATAGTTTCACACCAAATACTATGGATTTGGTGTGAAAATCTGTAGTATTTTTCAGACTCAAGATTCCATTCGTTGAACAGTTAGCCCATTTATTTACAATACGCGAGATTTATTACAAAATTCAAAACCACATTAAACACAAGTCAGAACAATTTTTAATAAAACAATAAATCCACGACAACTTCGACGACGTTGGAGTAGATACACCAACATCACTTAAGATTTGACACTGGGCAATAATTCATAATAATTAATCATTTATTTTTCATGTTCATCATTTGGTTGTATGATATATGATTCATTGAAAAAACGCTCTCAATGAATGTCAAATTTTGACATTATAATTCCGTTGTTAAATCTGAGGCAACTTATGCTAGTGAAACACTATTCAAGTTGAAGATTAAATCAACAACTGATAAACTGCAGAAAGCAGATAGAAGGATCATCAGAACAATCATTAAAAAGAAACACTGAGTGAATGGCCAATGGAGATTACTATCGAATGAAATGGTATATCGAGAAAGTGAGTCAATAATAGACACGATGAGGAAAAGGATAATTGCTTTTTTCGGCCATATAGCACGCCTTCCAGAAACCCGACTGGTGAAACAGCTATTTCTGGAAGATTAAAATTCAGAATAATTGATTCAAAGAGATCCAGAGTGATTTAGAGGAGTTAAATTTGACGGTGCCTCAAATTGAAGGTAGAGCAGAGAAGAGCATTCTAAGAAACAAATATCAGCGATTCAAGCTAACAACATTTGAACGAAAGACCAATACCATAACTGATAAACAAAGGGCAGCCAGGTCGGACAGGATGAAGAAATTTTGGGAACGGAAGAAGAGGCTGAAACGCGTCTCTCAATAGCGATGTTGGACGTGGAAATGTATGGACTGATTAAAGTGCTCCAACGAGGGCGTAAACTAAGGAAAAAAATATCGTTTGGTTTTGTGCAAATTTATAGTTCCAAATAAAATATTAATGTTAAACAAGAATAGTATAATATTTTTACTTTCACACGAATATAAAATTTGATGATCATAAAAAAATCAATTTGTGTGGTCCCTTATGTTTTCAGGTCCGTTAAATCCAAAAATGTGTTTTCCTTGGACATCTGTGGTGAAATTCGGTATTTAGGTCTCGTTTGCCCATATCTCGGGACGATTTATTCATTAAATAAAAGTTCTTTATTATCCTGCTTAAAAAATTTGTTATTCGAATCTAAAGATTTTATACAACTTTTCTGAAATGTAGCTCAGAAGTACCCAAATAAAGATACGAGCCGCTATGCACGCAAAACAGATTCGAGAGAGAGGATCGAAAAAACCTGTTATACGTATGCGTAACCGGGGGGGTTTGGGGTTGTAACACAGTCATTGATAACAACTTTGAAGATATTAACACATTTTCTAATATCCCAACTATAGATAAGTTTTTACGTCATTATTTGTCTCGCAACAAACCCCAAAACCACTGATAAAGCAACTACTGAATTACTGCACTATTGTATTATTAACGTTTGTATTGTACGTGCTTAGTGAAATGTACTGGGCTTTTTCATTGTAATTATAACGTCAGACACAAAAACACTGATATTTAGTAAAATGTTTTTTTTGCAAGCCTTGTTGAAAAACCGTAACTTTTAAAATTGTTCGAATAACCTAAAAGTATTTTAAAAACAGCCTCATGTCTTATTAATTACTCAAATTATAGACGTTTTCCTAAAAAAAAATAAAAGAATAAAGTTACCCTCAGGAGGTTTTATTCTCATTTTACGTCTAAATTTGGAAAAGTTTCCAGTAAAGGACCCCGGTACTGGTAATCCCCCCCCATTTGACCATCCTAGATAAGCCTATATATATATATATATATATATATATATATATATATATATATATATATATATATATCTCAAGTTCATTACCAGAAAAATCCTTTCATCAGTTTCAAAGTGGATTTCAAATTCTAAAAAATTCAAAACTCTTTAAACTTACACTTTTTTTGACTGATAGTGTGTGATAACAAATAATGAAAATTCGTTTCCATCACGTCAGAGAAAAAGTTGGGTACGACGATTATTTTGAAAATACAACATTTAAAATTAAGCCCGGCTAGCTCAGTCGGTAGAGCACGAGACTCTTAATCTCGGGGTCGTGGGTTCGAGCCCCACGTTGGGCGCTAATTTTTGCAAATGTTATTATTAGAGGTTCAGTACTGAACTAACGTTTTTGGATCGTTTTCTTACAAAGTTCAAGCCACATTTTGTGATCTAAGTAATATTTTAACCGCCCCGTAGTATTTACTTATAACATTTCTGATTATACATAACTAGCTCTTTTTAACAACTTCCGTTATAAAATGAACTATTGTAGCAGCCATCTTGTTTAAGATCGAGACACGGGACAATGGAATAAACAATGGAATTACTCCTTCTGTTATTTTTAGGAGTAATTATTTCGCACTCTCACGTTCATAATTTTGGTCCGACATATTCTTATAGAAGTTTTTAACCTGCAAAATCCGTTCTACAATTTCAAAATGGCGGTTATTTTTAATTTTAAAAACTACATAGGTTTTCTTAAAAAATCTCATTTTATCAAACTTAAATTACCGTTAAAATTTGCATCTTTAATTTTCATATTCCACTGAAAATACGATCCCTCAGCGTATTTCCAATGGAATTTGGAAACCGAAAATGTTAAAAAATTGTAAGAGAAAATTATATTATTGTTGGAAATTCTCTAAAATCTCGTAAGCGAGATAACTGCGTGCCGCGATTATTCTCATCGCAGTCAGTTTTAAACCGAGCTGACATGTAAGATTTTGGCCGTCACGGTTACGCAGTCTGTTGAGTTTTACACTAAATATTTATTTCTTTAAAATTATGTATAATAAATATTTTAATTATAATTAACGGCATTTACACTATATACCCGACAGATCTAGCCTGAAGTTGTTAAAATCTTTCACAGTTAAAAATAGTACTACATTTTAATTTTTGTACGAGTTTCAAATAATGTGCATAAGCTGATATGAACCGCACTCTGTTCTGTAGTGTTGTCGTTTTAATTATTAAAAAAAACTTCAAAAACCCTCTCTCTTAGGACGGCCGAAATTGAATGAAGTCGGTTAATTTACTGTGGACGCTGCAATTTATAAGGGTAGATGAGCGCATTGGAAATGCAAATGTCGGGTTTCCACCGCTGGGAAGACAATTAATTGCGCAGTACTTTCGCGTGCTGGCACAACCTGTAAAAGGTCGAGCGACGTAAAAACACAATTCTAAAATTGTTGGTGATTTTTTTGAAAACACGCTTTCGTTAAAGTACGAAAATGTGTAAAATACAAAAAAAAAATCTCACTTAGTTTCAAATGTTACCACACACTAGATAAATTTAAATAGACAATATCTGTTATTGAACCAAAAATAAAAATCATGTTTCATATTTTCTCTTCATTTTTACTTTAGTTACGACAATTTGTGGACAAATTAACATAGTTAGTTTTTAACAACATAACCTAGAAGTTATTATAGCCTATCAGCTGTTCAATGAAATCAGTTGATTGGTTACTATTACATATTTACCAAAATTAAATTAACGATTCATTTCATATATTTACATCGGTCAAACGTCTTCGTAATTTCCATAGTGTAGTGGTTATCACGTGCGCCTCACAGGAAATTGTAATTATAATTAATTTAATATGAATCTTTCGACGCGTAAATTATACTATTATATATCAATATAAATTTGTGCAATCGCATCACGCAAAATCCACCACAACCAGCCGTAAAACATGATACATGTTAAAAAGAAATGTATTAGTCCAAAGATTAATCAACAGAAGTGAAGACTTAAATTAAATTACTGATTTTATTGCTAAACTGAAATTATACACAACTGATATTACAGAAAGTATAAGCGCATCAATCTTGTAAAGTATATCCAACTGTTGGGCTGAGCATGTAGTGCAACGGCGTTCACTAATAATTTTAATATTTATTGAGGTAAGACAGTGTGCAAGATTTAATTGATTTTAAATCAATTAACGTTCCAATTGATTTTGTACTTGCTACATAAGTTGGGCATGTAGTATAATAACGTTAATTATAAATTAAATATTTAATATTGACCATATTTACATATGTATTTTAAAAACAAATAAATATTAAATGTAAAAAAAGTTAAGGTCAGTACCGGGGCTTGAACTAACGTCCCTTAGTTTCAAAAATCCATCTCATGTCAGGGTACCGAATTTTACATAGGCCTAAATGGAATTTGCGCTTCCACAGAAAACTGGAAACAACAAATTTGATCCAAGTCATTACAGCTGTTTTTTAAACAGAGACAAATTTTAAAACTTACTTTTTAAACTTAAAGCTCGAATACTTTTGACAATAAAAATCAATTTTGCAAGATCAAATCTATTCTAAATTAATTATTTATAAAACAAAATCATTTTTTTTCCGAAATTACATTGTTGAATGATAGAAAGCAGCACCTGCCGAAAATGTAAGAGTTGAATAGTTGAGAAAGTTTTCACTAGAGTGTAGCACTTCATAGACGTAACACGACTTTACTACATTCATTAACTGAGAAATATTTCTGTCAAATAATTTGTTCTGTGTCAATTATAAAAAAAGGTTCTCTTAGAATGTAATAATACAGTGTTTATTTTCATAAGAATTTATTTGACCTATTCGAAAGAATTGAAGTAATGGACAAAATGGAGTAAGTCATTTGGCCATATGGAGTAAGTCAAACTAGAGCACAAACATTACTTTTAAAACCATATAAGAATTAAACTGCAAACATACACAAGCACCGAAATGCTCTATATTTTATAACACAATTAATCACAGTATACCTAATAATTAAAAAGTAACATAAAAATTAAATTATTCCTCAAACTAGCTGTTCATGTAGTTCTAGGTCTCACTAATAAATGACATGAAAATAAACTTCCTTTTTGTTTGGCCACCTCTGAACTGGGACCTAGGTTGCACCAAAAAAATGGTCAACCAATGTGAATAAATACCAATAAGACAATTGTTCCTAATCATGGAACAATACATAAAAATGGTTATACAACTTTATAAAAATATGATTTAGAAAAATTTAATGAAGACAAAACCAACTAAAGTAAGCCTACTTAGTGCAACTTGAAGAAAACTTGTTCTTTTCTTGTTATCCTTTACCGATTTGAAAAATATTAGAAATACCAATTAAGGCTTCTTAACGTCTATATATGGGGTATATGCCTTCTAGAGTTTGTAATCTTGCTTTTACAGAACGGTGCAGAGGAAAACGCAAACAAATTGAAAAATACAAACATATAATACTCACAATAACAAGAAAGTAGAGTACTGTATCACAGATAACTAAACTAACTGAACTATTTCCATGTTAGAAAACTAAAGAAATAAGTGGAGAGGAAAGGAACAGTGGTGCATTGTCGCTGACAAGGCTGCATTTAGGTGCTCAGCACTTGTAGGCATTTTTGCTAACAGGCGCCAGTACCTAACCCTACCATAATTTGTCCCTTCCATTTCCAGAAATATTAAAAAACTGTCATTATTGCAACATAGCCACCAGACGACATATTTAAATAATTAGGATTATGACCTATTTTCTTCTGTCTAGTAGTATTTTTTACCCACTTCTTAAAAAGCTACAGCGGTTTCGAAACCTTACTGTTTCATCTTCAGGCCATAATACCAAATGTCAAATCCCTCTATCTAGTTAACAAAACATTGAAAAATCACGTCACAAACTCTAAACATAATTACATGATTTTTATTACAATGTACAACGATAAACTTTGGTTTGGCCAAACAACACATGCAACAATGTAGTTGAGTTCGGAATGTAAGAACATACAAGTCGCATGTAGTGTTTGACCAAACGAAATTTTATCGTTGTGCATATTAACTAGGAATGCCTGGGGCATAAAAAGGGCGAAGCCCTCGATGTTGGGAATGTGGAAATATGAAAAATTCAGTACAAAGTTTACAGTAAATATATAGTATTTGTATTTCTTTACTACTAAAATTGTGTTGCTATTTGTTCAAGCCATGATAATTCTGCATGTCTTCCTGCCATTGCTTTGCTTTTATTAATTTTTTCGAGTCTGTTAAAATTAAATGTTGGTTTTAATAATAATCCAGCTAGAGTTTTTACACGAGACAGTGCAACGTAAGATAAACCAACTGAAAATTCTTTGTCTCCTAAATTGACTATAGCCGTATATAATGTAATTCCTTGAGATCGATGAATGCTGACCGTGTACCCAAGCATTAATGGAAATTGTTTCCTGGAACAGTGAACTCTTGATTTTTGAAAAGATGCTGTTACTGGTAAAATTGGAATTGATCGATTGTAAAGAGGGTGGACAGGTGCTGGAGGAATTGTTGGCATTGGATTTATTGCACTTACAAAATTATCATAGACTATTTTAGCATTTAAAACTTCTTGTTCAGAGGCCGAGTCAAAACTTACAGGGTTTGGTGCTCCAGATATCCACAGAAGGCCATGTAAATGGCATGAACCTCTGAGCTGAAATTCGAAACGAAACCAGTAGTCAGAAATTTCAAATTTTGAACATAAATGTTTTTGATAAAAAAAGTTGCACGGTACGTAAAATAGTTTTCAACGATCACTGGATTATCGTTTATAAGTTGTTGACGTTTTTCTGCTATTTGATATTCACTTAATAATTCTTCTTCTTCACAATTCCAATTCAAGAGCCGAGACAAATCTGGCCACCACAAATCAGCAGCACTTAAAGTTAGAAATACAGTAGGCATTTTACACTGCTTGAGCATAGCTTCAAGTTATGATTTACGTTGATACCAGTATGACTTTGTGCCAGAAATTTGCCCACACCAAAAACTCAAACTGGTTATTATTTGATGATTTTCTACTATTTTAGTTTTAAGCTCTGCTATGGTTTCATTAAAATACGACTTTTTTTGCAAAAATAGTTCCGTTTTGAATAGCATCATGTCGCTGAACTGTATTTAAAGCAAAAAATCGGAAACTTGGGTCTTTAGCAAAACGCTGATCTTTATATTCTATTAAATATTGAAAATATTCTTTAACTGTAAGTTTTTTATTACGCCTGTTATCGTTCAATTCAGCCGATCCATAGGGAAATAGCGTTGGAAATGCCATACTTATATAACCTTCGCAGGTGAATTCATTGATAACATTAGATCCTTTAGGCCATGGAATGACGTTATTGACAGCATTTTGAATACACTGAGGCTTCTTACAATCTGATGTTGTTGGTTATGTGGCTTTCATAAACTCCTTGCAATTGATCATCTTCAGTGTCGTTTGTATTTTCAAGTTCAACTGCAGGAATTTGATTATATATACTGGTATCTAATGTCAGCTGTAATAAAAGCTCATTATCAATATCGATGTCGGCATAGAAAGGATTATTGTGTTTTAAAAAATTTAGAGCATTTATGATTTTGGATCGTCTAACATGAAAATCACGATTACCACTGGAACCTTCGCGCCTGATAACTATCAAATTTAACGAAGCAGGAGTACACGGCAGTTTTGCACGATTTCATTAACATCTTGTCCGATATTAATGATGTTACCTTTGTTCGCGTATTGACCAGGAACACCTCGTGATTTTACTCTATATACACGCATAACAGGATACACTTTTGCAATTAAAAGCTGTTCTACATATGTAAGATCTTTGAGTTCATTTGGAATGGTACCTGGATCCATGTAATTTACTGCAGTAAATTTGTTCAGAATGGACTTACATTGTTTACATATCTCAGTAGAATTTGTTTGCATAACAACCCGGGAACAATTCTGACACTCATAAAATTTTAGTTTTTTCAATTCCTCTTCCAGCGTAACTTGAAGATTAATATCCACGTTATTATCTGAGGAACTTTGACGGAAGCCACAACAGGAACATTTGCAACAACTTCAGGAACATTTTCAACCACTTCGCCACTGTTTATTCTGCGCCTATTATTTATTTGATTACTTGTGTGTGGTCCGATAATAGAACATCTTTTTCTTTTAGGCATTTGAATTATTGTAAAATATACAGTACTCAATTATATTATAATTGAGTATTATATATTATGTATTATATATTATATTGAGTATTACATATTATAATACAGTACTCAATTATAATCGGACTCCTCACTTTGTAATTTCAATGAATACACTAAACAATAAAAATTCGAAATTAATCGGGCTCTTCACTTTGTAACTTCATGTACTCAACTGAAAATTGGAAAATTTTTGAACGTTACATTATAGAACTTGAATGTAAAGTCAATGGGTATTATGGCAAGTACCGGCTGATATGTAAACAATCCAAGTAGCGACTGATATGTAAACAATGTAAGTCCATTCCGAACAAATATACTGCAGTAAATTACATGCTGTATTTACCGGCTGAAATCCAGCTAAGCACCCAGCTATACTAATATTGCAGTTAAAAAGTCATTAAGAGAGAGTAGGTGGAGCAGCTAAAGCCTAGAGAATAGACACTGCAGCAAGCAATCGTGGCGTTTCCGAAAAACTTCAGTAACTTTTGATTAAAAATTAATATTACGATAAGGTTTACGCCACGACATCCGCAGAACTATGCTGGAGATGCAGATCAAATTTCATCAAAATCGGTTCAATAGTTTCGGAGGAGATGTGTTTTTTGTATTGTCAAAATTGCTGGGAAGAAGGGCTTCGCCCAATAAAAATAGTGTAATTGTGTTTTGTTATTTATACATGTGTTTTCAATGTTTTTTTTAATTTTTTGGTGACCTTGATAGAGGGCTTTGACATTCTGTATTTTGGTCTGAAGACAAAACAGGGAGCTTTCAAAACTGTAGTAGCTTTTATGAGATGAGTAAAAATGTCTACTAGACAGAAGAGGTCATAATCCTGACTAATGAAAACATGTCATTATTTTTCAATACCTGATACAAGTATACAACTTTTTAAAGAAAAAAGTGACATTGCAAAGCAAATAATTATGGTTAAATAAGTGAACCTGAAAAAGTTGTACTCTAGGCACAATTCTAGTTGGCCTAATGGAAAATACTGAACTTAAGTAGCTTGCCAAACTATCTGCAGGCCGAATTATAAGGAGTCTATTGTAGTTTAGCTTTTATAACATGAATAATTTTCAGGATACTAAACAACAATTCAGCCTTGAAGATAGTCTTGCCTAGCTTTTGACATAAAGTACAGTAATTATGAAATTAAAAACAATATAAAATTACTTTTTTTTAAGTTAAATGAGCTAGAAATAAATTACCTACACACTCATTAGCTTGACATGCCTATAAATCTGAGTAAAAAATTACTTCACAAAAATACAGTAATACCGTATACACATTTGAAACATTGGGAAAATTGGTTATTATATTTTTCATACTGAATCTCCTCCAAAAAATATAATTATAGTAATAATGAATAGGGTGAAATAAGGCCTTGCATCTTTCCCATAGATATTAAAATTAAGAAGTGAATGCCTGTAAGAATAAGTAAGGCCTCCTTTGTCTTTTTGTCACATTGATAAGTAATTTTATGGGGACCCAGTCAGATAAATAAAAAGAAAACTTGTTATAGACACAATGCAGTCAGTCCTGTTATATGGAGTTGAGGTATGAGTCATGACTAAGAAAAAATTACTTGATGTACAGTGAACAAGTGCTTCCTCTAATCAAAATGTATTCAAGAGTGCAGTTATTGACATTGGAATAATAATTATGCATTTTTTTGGCTGCAGAGGCGAAGATAATATACGAGATGCTACCCAAAAGTTGCAAGTACTTGAATGAAATGTGGGAACAAAATGTAGTATAAAGTCCCACTGTGAGGGATATTTGTCAGACATTCTTTGTTTAACAGCGAGTTATGCGGGAATCATTGTGGAGATGGAAGCTTGAAGCGAATTAAGGACTTTTCAATGGTTCAAACATTTTGAAGGAGGCTACCAGTCTGTTAAAGACTAACAGCTTTCAGGTATGTCATCAACCAGCATCACTCTAGAAAACATTGCTAGATTTCAGAAAATCATCCGTCAGGACAGAAGACAAACTATTCATGATATGGTTGAAGTTGTTGGAATGTCTTATAGGACATGACAACACATTTTCTCTGATGGACTCAACATGAGAAGAATTGCAGCCAAGTTTGTCATTCAATTTTTAACAAAGACCAGCGTGACAGCAGAGTGCAAATACTGTCCACCACTTGTAACTGTGCCTCTGAAAGTGGAGGGATATTATCGCTGTGTTTACTGAGTCACCATAACAAAGTTCAGCTGTGTGGTGATATACCACTCTCCCTGAAAAAGTTACACTGTCACATAGAAATTAGAGACAAGTTAATACAGTAGTGTTCTGAGATTCAACCTGAAGTTACTCGCAAGTGATTGTGAAGTGTTTTTTCTTTTTTAAAGAGTGGACTATTTTTAACTTTTATTATTTTATTTTTATTAGTGAGATTTAGGTGTGTTTAATTTTTCTTATATATATTTTGTAATAAAATTGTTCATATGTTTAAATAATGGCTCAATATATGCGTAAGAAAAATAAAGTAGTACACAGTGAAGCCAGAGAATTAATCAGTAATATTATTAAAAAATGTGATAATGAAGTAGCAAAACACATTATCATTTCCTTTAAAACAAGCAACAAAATGAGCTACAAATATTGCGGAAAGTCTAAGAGATTTATTGTTAAAATGTGTCACGAAATAAAAAATGTAATGCACAAAGTGGAGAAAAAGGTGAAGTGTCAATTGATGACTTTGACAAAAATGCAATACTACATATACTTTAAGACTTTTATAACAAGAAAACTGTGCCATCCATCCCAAAATTGTTACCCGTTGTAAAACAAAGTACACATTTCCCATGGAGTGGAGATTCCTTGTTAAGAATAGCCACTAAAATGGGTTTCGTGTGGTGTAAATATAAAAGTAAAAGAAAGTTGTTAGTTGAAAGGCTAGCCAATATTTATTTACATTATAAATATTTTGTTAAAATGAAAGCATTGAGAAATTCAGGGAAAAACTATTTTATCTTCATGAGTCATATATTGACAGTAATTTGACATTTAAGAAATTCTGGTAATCAGATGGCGTATTTGGGGTACCCGATGACTGTAGTACAGCCCACTGTTTAATTGCATTACATGCAGAAAGTTCGGAGGGATTTCTTAAGGGTGCAATGCTTCTCTATAAATCAAGGACCACTAGTGATGACTATCATGGACAAATGAATCAAAGAAATTTTGAAAAATGGTTAACTGGAAAATTATTAACAAATATGCCACTGTCTTCCGTAATCATTAAGGATTATGCCCCTTATCACTCTGTTTTATTGGAAAATGTACCAACGACAAGCTCTGTCAAAGTAGATATAGTAAACTGGTTGGTAAAAAAGGTGTTCAATGTGAAATGACAATGAGAAAGAACAACTTATTCCTTTGTTAAATATTCATAAACCTAGGGAAAAGAATTATAAATTTGATTTGTACCTATCTGGCTTAGGCTGTAGGAACCCTCCATACTTATGCGATCTAAATCGTATTGAATTAGCTTGGACCAAAGTCAAAAGATTTATAAAAGACAATAAGTGTGGTGATCTAAGCCTTAACAGTCTATTTCAACTTACTGAATGTGGAATCACTACAGTGACACAAAGTGATTGGGAAGGTTATTGTAACCATGTCAACAAAATAGAAGATTATTGGGTAAAAGATGGAATTGTATCAGATGTGGTGGATGATTTGATTATTTCTCTTGGCAAATCCAATAAATCTACCGATTCCAAGGTGGATCAGGATGAAACCGATAGTGATGACATTCTAGAAAAAAAATTAAGTAACTTACTGTCAAATTACACAGTCTTACAAATTAATTACATAAATTAGATATTAAATAGTCCCCTATACAAAATTGCATGTTCCTATATTGACTGTTGCATCCACTATTGGATAAAAAATTAATGTTTTTAGATACGTTAATTCTTAGAAATTTGAAGGTCTGAGCATCAACATCAAATTCCTTACAGAGGCACAGTTACAAGTGATGGACAGTATGTACTGAACTCCAATGGACTATTGCAGGGGATCCAAACTTCTTGTTTAATCCCTTGTCATCATACAAGTGATGACAGATGGGTTTATGGTTATGATATCGAAATCAAAAAGCAATCGCAAAAAGCAACTGTGGAAGACACCAAACTCTCTAAAACCGATAAAACCTTATTAGGTTTGCAGTACTGTGAAATTAATGATGATAATTTTATTTGATGTTCATGGAATTGTCTATCAGGAATTCATCCCACCTGGTCAGACCATTAACAGTTTGTATTACCTGGTGTTTTAGGCGACTGAGGGAAATGTGCTATGTAAACGGTCAAAGTTGTGGAGAAGCAAAGACTGGTTCGTGCACCATGACGATGCCTCTGTTCAGATTGTGATCTCGGTAAGATGTTTTTGGCCAAAAAATAGATGCCACTTGTACCCCATTCACCATAGTCGCTGGGCTTGCACCGTGTAACTTTTTTGTCTTTCCAAAGATAAAAATAAAGCTGAAGGGACATCAATTTGAGATCATAGAAGAAATTCAAGAGGAATAGCAAGTAATTCTAAGGAAGCTTACTACAGCTGGCTAAGCAGAAGTCCCGTACAAACGCAAATGGTGACTACTTTGAAAGAAACAATAAAAGTTTTTGTTTCTTTTTTAACAATTGTTGAAACTTTTGGGTAGTCCTCGTATATGATAGGAGCTCAAAGCCTCATGACAAAGGAGGTAAGATGACGAGGTCACAGTGAAATGGTTGCATTACGTAATCCTAACAATTTGGAAATTTATATTAGTAACACTCTTATGTTTCCTAAGCAATAAGTTGGTGGACTGTGAAACTTAATTTTTCTTAAACCATTACAGTACATTCCTAACAAGCTACATTTGATGATCCTATATGTTGAGAAATAGTAGCAACAAAAAAGTAATGTTGACCAGTGACTCCTTTCATAGACGGTCTTCTGTGAGTAAATGACATAATTGCAAAAGGTAAAAGAAGACCTAAAAATAAGCAAAAACATTTATATAAATGTGACCAGAAATGCTTGAATTACCAGTTACCCCTTATTCGAGATGTAAATTATTTAGTAAATAAACAAAATGGTTAATAGCAGGAAAAACAAACAAAATTTTTGCTTATTTGAAGTCCTCAATCACCTTCAAAAGTTATTCTGTTCACTCATGAATCACCTTGTATATGAGGAAAAGCAGAATGACTACATTGTTCTATATTTCCAGTTGCTTTTGTTTGGATTCATCATTGACGACTATCTAAGAGCTTTCATGGGACAATGAAGGTATTTAAATAAAACCACAGCCTCCACAATGTTGTCATCAAAATATGACATTCTTTAATTATAATAACACAACACTTTTATATATAAACTGGCTTGAACCAATATATCCTACCAATCCATGTCTACGACTATAATGTTCTAAAACAGTCTTCTTTAATAAATTAGTGCACACACTTAAAGTAAGTACACAATTAAAGACATTATCGCATAGGCATGTTTAGGCATTATTTTTGTGTTCTACTTCATAATAATAAGTACCGGCACATTTTATGTGGTTTTATTTAAAATTAAACATTCTAATTACTTCATTCTGTTTGATTACTTTGTTTTTTACATTAACAGAAGTACAGATAGACCAATTTAGCTGCATGTTTTACAACGAGCCGGTGGACAGAAAAGGAAAAGCTTACAGAAGTAACCAACATATCACAGCAATGACCTTGAGGTGTCTTAGATGCAGCAGATTAACCACAGCCTTAATCTTTTCAGAACCGTAATGAGAAAAATGGTATTTAAAAAAACTGTTATAAGAGCTTTTCACTAGTACGAGCTAAAATTGTACAGGATTAAAACCGGTGTGTATATATTTTAAGAAGAAGTATATGTGTAATATGTTTTGTGCATGATAGAGTATTATCAAGTTTTTGGAAAGAAAATGTTTAGAAATTAATTGCCCATTGTAAAAAAAATATGTTACAGTATTATTATTTACTATAAATTACTTCTTTTAAATTTTACATTTCTTGGTAAACACCTGTGTCTTTTTTTCCTAATTTTTTACATGTATAGCGAGATTCATAAAACTTAAAACATAAAATATGAAAATTACCTAAGATTATCCCAAATTTTGACATACTGTATAAAAAAATATCTTTTAAAAGAACACTGTTTATCTTATCTTTTAATAAGAATATAAGTTGTACATTATGTGTTTTGAAAGAAGGTTCACTGCATTGTAAATAATACAAGAACAGCAAAAAAGTCTACAAACTCATTGGTATCATTGGAATTTTGTCAGTTCATCCTTAGCATTATATAACAATATGTATTCAATATATATACGGTCTGTTCTAAATAGGGTTAAAAGTCAGATATACTAAGTCAGACAATCACTGCTCTTGCAGTTATAACATGAAACTTATAACACAACATAATGTATTAAAAGCCGAAATAAATTAATCACTAACCAAATATCATACTTGTATGTGTACAATTAGATCAAAAGAAAAACATTTTTACTAACTGTAGGGAAATGAATGAATTAATTTTTACAATTGTTATTACACAGTGACTTATGTAGACTACTGTTCCCCCCTGTCTATATTAATGAATTGCTCAGTTACAGGGCCTTCTCCGGATTGGCTTCTCCACAACATCCTGGACTTCATGAAGAGAAGAATAGGGTTTGTTCTTTTCATAGTCAAGAATTTGGAAAGGATTCAAGGTGGTTAACTCCCCCCCACTTTTCATTGGTGACTTCCTGGCTCATTACTGAGGTACTTGCAGATTTTGCTCTGCTAATTCCCTTTCAATTTTCCTTCACATGACTATTAGAGAGCTTCATTTGGTCAGCTTTTTGTTGTGCAATGAGATCTCGCTCATTCTATTTATACTCTTACTCATGGGTAAGGAAATAAAGGGAAAGGTATACTGGGAAGTTCCCAGGAATCCCAGAGCTCTATTTAATACACCATTAGGCCGGTGTAATTCACTCCACCAACAAGGGTGCTTTACTTATTAGAATTATCCAGGATATATAACATAGTAGTGAGTATATGAATGTCTTTCTTTGTTCCTTAACATACATACTTTAGACCAGTTCGACTAATGAGAATGAGGGATCAGTGTTAATGGTAAGGGAAAAGCAATAGGAGTAACTGTGGCTAGAACTAAAAATCTTTGGGCGCGCAGTTCAGAGATGCAGCAGACTGACCAGTGCTTTAGTCACATCGACAACTGAGTCTCTTGCTAGAGGTATGGTGAGATCGCTAACCCCATCAGCTGTTCACTTCAGTTGCATCCACCATGCACCTCTAGGGGAAACAATGAACTATTGCAACCAGTATTTCTCGCTACAAAATTCAAGAGATTTTAAAACTGTTATTTAAAATATTTAATGGTTTTTTAAAAGATAAATATTTAAAAGATACATAAATAACATCTTTAAAAATGTTTAAAATATTACAAGACGAAACAGAAAGAAACGACATCGCTGGTACAATCCACCCCGCAAAATATTTTAAGATCTAATTCTGTTTTCTTATTATAGCCACACAACATTTTGCCGTGTTAAAAAGCAAAATAGAAAATTTATATAAGAGACTAAAAAAAGTGTAACACTTTAAATATTTTTCTTTTGGTCCAATTGTATACATTATAAATACATTTGGTTGTGATGGTTGATTTTGTTTTTGTCCATTTAAAACACTATTTTGTGATATAGTTGTGCACCTCATATTACTCTTATACACCTGATATAAAAAGTGTAACATAAGTAGCGATATCTGTTTGTTGAGATTGAGGGAGATATTTTGGTCCATGTGCACAGTTAGATTGGCCCATCTGCATAATACGAAACGTCAAAGAAACTGTTTAACAATTTTTGAACAAAAAGAACAGAAATGTAAATATTAAAATCGATACATAAATGTGTATTTTAAACACTATTTAGGCATATGGTTCTGTATCATAAAGATATTAAATAATGTTTAGAACTACAATCTATTATTTTCTTCTAAAGCTTTTCAAAACTACCTTAAAAAACAAGGAAACAGATGAGATCAGAAACAAATGATCGCCTAACATAAACATAACACAAATAATTTCAAAATATGCAAATATTTTTGTTCATTTCAGCAGAGTATTAATTTGTAACAGATGCATTTAAGGTAAATACAAACTTGCGTATTTGTTCCTGAATACCAATAAAAAAACTGTCATATAACCTTTCTAAAAAAGGTCAGTATAGACTTCAATCATTTGTTAGAATATACTAGTGTTTTTTTCAAATTTAATAATGCAAAACTTTAAGGAAAATTGAGGGGCGATTTTATTTTACAAATAAAAATTTGATATTAATATAGGAACCATTATAATTATAAACTCTCCAAAAAAATTATAATCCAGAAGATCCGAATCGTTTCTGCTTGGATGGTGCACCTAAAGCAAATAAATTTGAAATTAATGACGTGTCAAATTCAAAAATATGTTCAAGCTTAAACGTCACATTGGTCATGCTTTTTTACATGCATTTTGAAAAGTTGTCAAAAGCAATGGTCAAAGGCAAACATGCAAGAACAAAATTAATTATTTATGGAAGAATTAAATTAATTATTATTTAATTCTGACACATTTAATTTGAAATAAGGAAACATAGTAGAAAGGCATGCTTCTTTAAAAAATGTTTTCAGAAAAGATAATAAGTTTAGGAAGCGCAAAAACGTTATATGTATACAGACTTGTATGGTTTAGTATTTAACACCTCTACACCAGCACGCAAAAAAATCTTTTATTTTTGCACCAGTACGCAAAGAAAATTATAACTTTATTTTTTTTAAAACCTTGATTGTAACTTTAAATTCAAAGGCCTCAAATTCAATTTTCCAAAAAACTTCAACAAAATTACTTAGAGCTGAAATGAAACTTGTGACCATTCAAACAGAACACTGGGTCTTTTTAAAGACATTAATTTAACAGCTACAAAAAAATACCCAAATAAAACTTTACTAAGGCAAGGGTTAATTTTTTTTCTTATTTATGCCAGAACCATAATTGTTTTAAAATTCAAACTCACTACACTTATTTGAGTTTTGAATCTTTTCACATTTTCAAAGTTCAAGTAAAATTTAAATAAGATATTTTTGAGACATTTTTATAGTTTTTGAACAAATCTGATAAAAATTATTAAAGATAAAAATTTTTTAAAGTAAAAAATAACCCTGAGATATAACTAACTTGTAATATGTAAACCTACATAATAAGTTTCATCAAAATTGAAAAAAAATTACCAATTAGTTATAAAAATAGCATGTAAAAATAAGCAATTTGTAAAACAGATCTCTTCATAAAAATCCACTTTTTTACATTCAAGAACTCTGAAAACTAGATACCTCATTTTCAGACATATCTTAGAAGTAAAACTTTATTACTGCAAAAAAATAAATACATAAACGAAAATGACATAGATGATAATTAATCTCTGTAACCTACAAATGATGTGAAAATTTTATATTTCGACTAGCACTGGATCAAGAGTATGGATCCATAAAATATTTAATTATGATCAAGCCAAAGAAAAGCAACTGTGATTATTATACAAGCTAATAAGCAAAAAGTTCATTCCATAATCATACTGTTATTATATTTGTTTTAAAATAAGTTATTAAACATTAAAAACAAGTGAGATTATGAACAATCTTAATAATGTTGAATGCTACAAATAATTTCAATAAAGCAAATTTGATTAAAATTGGACGAGTTGTGTAAAAATGACTGACACAATTACAACATTTTTACTATTTAGTGAAACAAATATCAGTTTTTAAGTTGAAAAAAACATAGACTATTTGTATTCCCAAAATATTGTTTAAATGTGGCACACAGTTAAAAAGTAAAATACATTTGAGCCGATGAAAGAATTGTGATTGCTAAGTGCTAACGTTACGATGTGCAACCTAAACAAGGCAGGGAATGTATTTGTACTCCCCTGAAAAAAAATGAGCTTCCATTAAAAGTGAATGCTATATTAAAACACACGGAGAAAAATAAAAATTGTAATATTACTCGAAAGATCAAAGGCTTTAGAATACACTCCAATCAGGTAATTATTGTAAAAAGAATGTAACAGCTCAAAGGAAATAAAATACAAAAAAACCGTTTTATTTGTAATGTAATTTACTGTTCTATGTTTATGGTATTATTATATTAATTTAACTAACAAGTAATTCACAGTAAATTTGCAGTTTAGTATGGAAAACAGTTAATGTTATTATTAGGACAGGCCTGAAACCATTTACTAATCAGATATGTGCAGCACCTATTTCATGAAAACATTTTAAATAGGGCAATATTAGTTCCACAAATAAGGTTAACATTTTTTAAAAGATTTTAAAAATGTTTCAGTGCGTTAATGTTATTACTGCAAACTACTTAACTTTTTTTAATAATGTGTCCAACAGGCATAAAAAGAAATTAAGGTCAGGGGGTCATCCAAATGCAGAGTAGAGTTGTTTTCAGTTGAGACAAGCTGAGCAGAATGAAAACCAATGTCAAATGGACGCAGAAAAGTATAAAGAACGTATTTATATCTTTTATATACAAATAATTAGTACCTACTGTAACAGATTGTAGGAAACTACTATGTTTAAAAACTGTAACCTAGGCAATAGTAATTTAGGTACCAAGAAATAATAACTTTGGAGGTGTGATCAGCGTGATGGGAGAAGAGGATTCAGCTTCAAAACTGAACCTAGACAGAGTTAAAGCTAAACAAAGCAGAGCCCAAGTAACTGTACTTACGCTTTCAGTAACTGTACTTACATTAAAAGCAATAGGTTAGGTTTTGAATGTGCAGTGTTCAGTACAACTCCACTCTGCATTTGGCAGCCAACTGGCCTAACTATGAAACATAGTCCACAAAACAGAAACAGGATTCAAATTCATAAATGCATTTTGAATCCATTTTTTTGTCATGCCATCCACAATTTTTACTTTTTACTTTGTATTAATAATACATTCAGTTACCTCAATGTAAGTCACAGAAAAACTAACAGTATTAATCTTATAATCTACAAATCCAAATTGAAGTACCAATTAACGAACTAAATCTCATACAATATAAACCTGATGAATTAATAACCAATCTATGCCTTTTCTAAATCATTTTTTAATAGCACACAGTAGAACTTCACTTAATTTTTGAGCCATTTAAAGTTTAAATTAAACAAATTAAACTAATTACACGCTCAGAAAATACAAAAAAAAAAAAAAAAAAAAAAATTGTCAGTAGAATTGACACAGTAAAAACAACAGACAGGGAAAAAATTTCTGTTATTGAACTAGAATTAAGAAAATTATGTATCATGTTTTCTCTTCCTTTTTTTATTTTAATTTTGATAATTTGTTCAAAAACACGATAAATTATTTTAACAAAATATTCGGAAACTTACTATAGCCTATCAGCTGTTTAATGAAATCAGTTGATCTTAACAAATTAATGTAAAACAACTGATCTTTTACTATAACTACCAAAATTAACAATTCATTTCATATACTAAAACCGGTCAAATTTCTTCGTAGTTTCCGTAATGTAGTGGTTATCACATTTGCCTCATACACACTAGGTCCCCGGTTCGATCCCGGTGGAAACATAGAAATTTTTAATTATCATTAAATTATTGCAACGTGCAAAATATACTGATATATATCAATATATGTGAGAGATACATGTTTCTCACATCACGTGTCCTACAAAATCCAACATCAAAACCAGCCCTAAAACCTGATACATATTAAAAGAATCTTTGATGTTAAAGTGAACTGACCTATTTATTTTTTGTCTAAAAATATAGTTGCATATGGTGAGAGCCCTTGGAAGTCAACACTATAAACTTTGGCTTTTGTAATATTTTAGTACAATATATTATGACAGGGGCTCTAAAAGTTAATATAAATCCAGAACGAATGTACCTCCTACACGTCACCACCACCAAACCATTACTTTAGTGGGCTACTAAGAAATCTTGTAGAACCAGTAATGGTTAGATGTCAACCTTTAAAACCTTCATGGACAGTTACTGTTGGTGTAATTAGTTTGTGTTCATGACACTTCATTGGCCTGTTGATTCAGAATAAATTGCCACAGGAAATAAATAAAGTGAACAATGATTAGTTTTATGATAACTTGTCAAATGTTACCTTAAAAAATGATAAAATACCCTCTTCTACTTTACCGGTCTAATTCCAACAGTCCAAGGTCATAAACCTACCTGAACTATTTGAGTCAACGGTATCTGAGCTGCAATATTCTTATCCTTTATAACTCTTCCCTAGCCCCAGTGCCAGAATAAATTTTTGCACAAGTGAATGTTACTTTATTTTCTTATATCTAACAATATGATCAACATTATTTGTGTTTTGATATTGGTTTACTGCAGTAGATTTAAGTATTTTTTGAAATACTGCTCTTTAATTGTGTTTTTTGACAAATCCTATAAATTCTTTCAACATTTTCCTTCAACACTTCTACTTCCTATAGTCTCAAAATTTTTATAAAGCATTCTCCAGTGGTCTTGCCCAATACAAATGAACATCAACATTTTATTAAATAGTAATATAACACTGAGTTTCAATAAAGTAAACAAAAAAAGTACTTCTGCTGCTGATACGTTATGACAACAAATAATTCATTACTTGATAGTAATCACGGTTAGAAGAGGCTTTTAATTTTAAATTTTAGGGTTTTAATTTATTTATTATGTTTACAAAATTTATAATTGTACTCACGTCCTTTCAACTTATGTTCTATACACATATCATTGTTGCATCATTTTAATATTTGTCATTCATTCAAACACCTATAATGACTATAAATTACAGTCCATTCCATGTTACTTGAGAGTGGACATGTGGTACACAGATAAAGGACATGTGGCACATAGGTAAGGGACATGTGGCACACAAATAAGGAACATGTGCTAGGACAGTTTGTCCCAGCCTACCTAGTATTATTCCAGCCTATCTTATGAAGAAACTGAGTTACTGGTGTTCTTATTCATCAGTTTTGGAAAAAAATAGCCACACTGTAAATATAGTCATCACACAAAATAATGTGTGTATATATATATATATATACATACATATAATTTCAAATGTATAATATTATATATTACCTTTAACTCTAGAATACAGCCTGTGCTAAATTTAAATGATCTACAGCAATCAGTTTGTTCTCAATGCATTTTTAAAATTACAATAAATGAATAATGTGGTGTTATATTTTTTAAATGGATCCAACTTAATTATTCAGAATTGCCCTCAAAAGATTTAATATTCCCATCTGACGTCATTTCTTGACTTCTATTATCTAGCACGGAACTAATTACAACATAACTTTATATTGCCACAGTAAATAAGTTACTAGCCTCACTGTCATAATATGTGTTTCACGGTTTTAATTTCCTCATCAAACTCATGAAATATATAATAATAACTATTTTGTTGTTGTTGTTATTTGAAGGCAAAGACATAGAGGCTATTGTCGCCTCCCTAAATGTAAGTGTGAGTGTAAACTGTGTTTTAAGACTCGGGTACTGCAAGGGACGTATAAATCCTCTCAATAGGTGCAGCTAGTCTGCACCCCCATGCAGGGATAACAATAACTAATTAGTACTTCAACAAAAATTGTCTAAGAAAAAATATGTGTACTAAACTAAAAAAAAACCATGCACATGCAGAAATACTGAGAGCCTACCTTTCACTATAAGTCCAGATGCATCCGCAGCTCCACCGGGAAAAATATCGCTGATAACAATCTTGTCATTTTCAGAAAAATCTTCATCCTCTTCTTCTTCAGCTGCCTGAAAAACAAATTCTTTTAAATACTTACATCCACTGGTAAATTTGATCAGCTGCTGGTAAAACTAATCAAGTCAGAAAGCATGGATTCCACTTTCATAGGTGGACTGATTTCTCGAAATGGTACAAAATCCTTTTGTGTTTTGACAGCACTATTGTTTTCAGAAAAAAAATATTAAATGATATGTCATATGACCGCCTCCTCATCACAACTTTCAAATTGACTCTCAGTTTATACCTCTGTTCTCTTGTGTATTTAAACACACACACACACACACACACACACACACACACACACACACACACACACATACACAAATATTGATATACCTTTTATTTTCTAAAAAATAAATAAATAAGGTTTACACTTAAAATATGCACTTTACAGTCAACATGAAGCCGAGTTGAATTAGAAAAAACGAACCACGAAAGAAAATCTTATTATATAAGTTCAAATTGGTCTTTGAAAATTGGAACACTTAATAATCAGGTCAATAATAATAATTAATAAAGAAAGGGGAAATCACATTCACAAGCCACTTTAGTAACTGGGTTATTTTATCAGCAGGTTGTTGAATCCCGACAACATTGCCTGCCAAATAGCATTAAACTTAAATAGCTATAAGGAAATGCCAAATAGATAGAAAACTAATAGCGGCCATATTACATCATTTTTTAAAATTGTACTGAAAATTATAAAGCGGAAAAGAAGTTTAAGAAACTATTCTAAACTATACACAACTTAAAACCGCTACATACTCAATTTTGTAGATGGCAGTCAAAAAACACAAACCGTTATGGCAGCTGAATACAGTGAAACTTATATAAAGGGTTATTATGAAAAATGTGATAGATTTTCAGGACGTGACAAAGAATAAAGTCTATATTCTATAAACATGGGTCTGAAAATGCTTAGTTAACCAGTTACGGCTGACAAAATATTTTGCCCTCATTTCTGCTCCTCTATTTAAACTGAGCCATCCTTAATGCCCTAGAATATAAATTAAGGAACAGTTTAGTGGTTTTATATTGTCTCTGACCTGAAAAGTTGAATAAAATAGAAATGTAAAACTGTATTTCTAATATTTTGTAAAATATTGGATATACAATTCTTTTGTTTTGTATAATTTTTTCAACTTTGTTTCACTTAGTATCTACTTAAAAATCTTACATATTTTGGTAGGTTTTATTTTTAATAAAATTTGAAGTTCTTACATTTATATTTTTATAGATTTTATTCAGAATTAAATTAATTCTATTTAAGCATTTATTAGTCATTTAACAAAGTTATTTTATGCCAAACGTAAAAAAAGTTTAATGTTTCGTATTTTAAGTCAGATATATATGGCTTCTTAATGAAGAAGAAATTAGAATGAAATATTTTACCAGCTGTAACTTGTTAACAAAGCGTTTTTAGACCCGTTTATATAAACTATTTTCATTCTAGTCCTAGTAAAACACGTCCTGTAAGACATGTAAGGCAATTTAAATATATCACACTTAAAAATTAGTTTCAAAAATTTTTTAAATTGTTTTATTTTTAGTCATAACATTATTCTGAACAAAAGTTCCAAAAGTTAATCTTACTTCAATTTGTATTCCCAGACTGTTCCACACTTTCTCTAGGACCACTTCATACTGTTCATAGCCCTCGCAGTTGTACAAACTATTACTTGTTATGCCACAGTCGGAAATTGCATTATCAGTGAAATCTGTTGTAGACTCGTCTTCAGATTCTGAAAACATATTTTAATATTTAAATATAATTATTAATTAAATATAATTAATTAATTAAATATAAACAAAACACATTTAAACTCAACAAAATTGCCATTAATTACCAACGAACTGAGCTACACTACCTTTGATTTCTTTGTTAATCCTTAAAGGAGGGCAATAAAAGTACAACAATGAGTAAGGACATCACCATGATGTTTTGGTTATTTTCCTTTTGATGGTATTCGAAGTAAGACGTGTGTTAGTAAGAGAGTTTATTTCAATATTGTGTTGGTTATTTTTTTAATGTTTTTTTATTTAACTGGTTGTTTTTTGTTATTCTTATTTTCTATTTACATTTTCTTGATATTGTTGTGTTAAATGCATATTACATGTTCAATTTATGTACTGCAATTTCAAAAAATTGCTAATGGATTATCGCCTCAATCTGATTAGGTAAATTGTAGAAGTACATTACACGCCTAAAAATGTACGGAGTACTAATAGACATCCGTTGCAGCTCCCAGTACATTTTATCCGACCTCTTACAACAAGTAATGAACAGAAAATAAAAATTCAAAGGAAGTGTTATGTTTGTTATAACATGAAAACAAAGCAACAAAAGAAGAAAAGACACTTCCTTTGAATGTTCATAGTATAGTTTTGCACTGTGTGTATAGCCTATATCCATATTTTGAGGATTTTCATAGAAAGAAAATATATTGAAAAAAATTATTTTTCATTTTTATGTATTTTTACAATAAAATAAATTAGTTTTGATTAATTAAAAAAAAATTTGTTACTCCTTTGTGATAATTTTTAAGTTAATATGCTACTCACTCTGATCTCTGCTTTAAAGATGTTATATGATGTCTTTACTCATCAAAGGATTAATTTTCCAACAAAAATTAAAGTAAACATTAAAGTGAAAAAATCCCCTCAGGAACTCATACACTGTGAGAACTGGTTAGGGTTTCCCTAAGGGCCATAGCTGGGTGTAATCTTTTTTCACCAGTCTGCTCTTGGCTTAGATCTTTTCATCTCAAACACAAATGTATCAGGGTCACTGAATACTGCATGATTACGGTGGAGCATACCATAAACATATGGACACAAGATGGCCTCCAGTTTTAATCTAAACCTACCTGTGCATATGGGGCTCTGTATATGTGGACATTTTCTTTTCCTAGATTTTTCTGGAACTTAGATGGCTGTAAACTAACCTAAAAAAACCTTGTGACCTAGAAAAATAGGCGTGAAAATATCAGGTGATGGAACTGAAACTGTATCTAACTCCGTGGAACCTACAAGCAATAAATTTCAGCAGACTTTGGGGAAGCTAGGTGCAGTAAAAGAAGTGAAGGATGGCGTTGAACATCTCAGATCAGTAAGGCTGATACGTCTAACAGGAGTAAACAATTACAAACTGAGAGCAGGTAGTAGAAAAGGGGCTTTCAGTTAAACCTAAAATCATGACTTCCTAGAGATCAAACCTTAAGGGCGAGAAACACAATTCTTATAGGGCTCAAATGATAAAACTGATAGGTATTGTACTCTAAAACTGCAGGGCTGACAGCCAGCAATATTATAACATGGAGAAACCATAAGTAGGCTTTGCACAGTGGTTTAAGAAACTGCAAATGTCAGCAGGAAGGTGTGATTACTTCCAGGATGTTGTAGACCTACAGCAGAACGAGATAGTCTTTGGACTGTTAAAACTCATTAAGGGTATTCATCCCCTGAATTAAAATCTAAAAGGCTTTGTTGCTAATAGATAATTTGATCATGGCGCCAGGAGGCAACATAACACCATAAACTCTAAAAAAAATCTATAAATAAGAAACAACTGATTTTTTTTTAATTTGTAATTTATAATATTCCTGATTAAACATTTTAGTTTTTTGTCTCCCTTATGTTGTTAAATCTCATTAAAACACATTCATTTTAAAAATCGTGACATAATCTTTTACAATAAAATATTAAATCCAACTGTGAATTTTGGTAAGCCTCAAAACATACAATTGTTTCAAATTTTATTATGACATATTAGATACAAAAGCAATAATACTTACCAGCAGTAGAATCAACTTCACAATGCAGCTCTACTGTTCCGACTTCCTGTTCAGAATGACTTTCGTCAGAATGGTTTACTTGAGTCAGCACAACAATCGGTATCTTTGCCGGCATGTTTACTTCATTCTGGAAATTTACTACGCAACTCTTCACTGGACTTTGCATTTCCTTCCATGTGAAATCTTCGCTTTCTTCTACATCTTCAATTCGTTCCGTGCACAATAAACTTTCATCACTATAACCAAGTGGAATTACTTCATCAAGAATGAACTTATTTTCAAATGAAACAACAGAATCCAGATTATTTTCACAAACATTTGTGTTATCGAAGTCATCCGAAAAAGAATTCGGTGGAGGTAAAATATACTCAGTAATTTCATCAAATAAATCGGGATGATTCAATGGAGTTTCTATGTATTGAATATTTTCAAAAATATTTATCAAATTTTTCACATTACCTAATTCTATAACAGGAGACTTTAAGGCTTTCATTATATTTTTTTCTTCTGACGAATCCATGCCATCAACGAATGGTGATACATTTTCACTAAAATCAGAAAACGTTTCACTCTCAAATGCAAACATCTCAGATTCATTATGTAAAATGCTGTCTTTTATACCTTCCGTAATATCGGAATGATCTAAGCACTGACTATTATAGACATCATTATTTACAAATAAATTATTAACAAAATCATCATTACTTTCAACAATTAGGTCTACATTTTCACTATCTCCTACACTAGTTGTTTCTAATTTATCGTTATCACTAAAAACATTAATGGTTTTGACAGTTTTTTCCGCCACCTTGGACCCTATGTTATCGTACGATCTGTTGTCTCCTTCGACAGCGTTCAGGCATTGGTATGAAGACGCGTCATCTGATTCTTCAGTCTGAAGCATGCATTTTAAATATTCTGACAAACCAGTTCCTGTCATACTTTTTTGCACACCTATATCTAACCAGTTCTCGACTGCATTATGTTTTCCATAGAGGCGATCGCACACCTCGAACCGATTCAAAATATCTTCTCTAAACGCACTAACAGTCTGTGCTTCAAAATTGTCTAAGATTTGACCGAATTTGTTGTCGGTAAAACTGTGTGGTCCAAGATTTTTGGTTTGATTATTGTCAGAACTATCACTATTATGTAGACATTTACTGGTTATAGATATGCCTGGGTTCTCGAACTTGTATTTCTCGAGATCAGTATTACGCCAAATTAGTTTCATATTCTCAGGAGAAGATTTCGTATCAGAGAAATACACACCACTGTCATTCTCTTCTGTATCTTTAAACTTGTTTCTTTTACTACTTGAAACTTTAGGCACATTATTATTATCAGTAAAACTGGAGTTATACTTAACTAAATGGTCTAATCCTTCCAAGATGGGAAGTTGAAAACTACTTTCTTTAAGAAACGTACACTGTTGTGATGATGAACATATTACATCATTATGATTAGGCTTATATAAAATATCTACAATTGTAGCTGCCGTTGTAGGTTCGTCTTTTGAAATGTAATCTATATCAATTAAAACTTCCTCTTTCACTTCTTGTTCTAGTTTCATTTGGTTTATATTTATTATTTCTGTGGATGTCTTGAAGCCACTTCTATGTTTCAGTCTAGGTGGAGGAATTATTTCAATTACTTCTAAAGTGGTATTTTTCATTTCTTCTATAACATTTGATACACTATCAGCTGAAATCATTTTCTTTTTCTTCTTTTTATACCTTGGAGCTGGTACTGGAACAATGCCTTCAGGTGTACCTAAAATGTAAGGGAAATTCTATAAACTTTTGTATAAAAGACTTAAATGAAATAAAAACTAGAATTAAGTATATTGAAACTAAACATAAATTTCAATTTTTTTTACTTCAAGGTCTATTGTTTTGCTGGATTACAAATATTTGTTCTCTAAATTTTTTAAAGAAAAATATAAATTTTACTTTCATAAGCAAACAATAAAATATAAAATTTAAAATGACACAATTTAAGTTCACTAGAGCTGAATGCAATGATGTAATGTAATAACAAACAAAGAAAGAAAACTAAGATCAAATAAAACATAAAATATAAGTCTGGGGTTGTTACAGATTTTGAAATTGATTAATTGGGTTCTGCTTGGTAATAACACTGTCAACAATATTGCCTAAATTAATTTTTCTGCTGTTTGAATAAAATCAGGCCAAATTTGCATAAGTGCCAGTACATGTGTGTGCATGCACGCACGCACACACACACACACATACAGTAAAAAATATTTAAACACCCCTAAAAACATTTTCTAGAAATCAAGGATTGGAAACACTTCATGTTCCAAGACTTTAAAAATTCATTTTAAAATGGAAATTTGTATTAAACATACCCTAGTGTACATTTCATTCATTTAAACTTCACAAATTAAAGAATCATTTTTAAATAAAAAATATTATTACATATTAATAGATATTCTTATCTCATAAAAATCGGTATTGGCCAGTATACCAGTTTTTTAAAAAAAACCAATATATATATATATTTAACACTGTATCAAATGAATAAAATATGAAACTCTCTAGCAATATATCCTTACTCTCAGTATACTTTACATTAAAAAAAAAAATTATTAAAAAAAGAATTTACTGTATGAAAAGTCTTTATTTTACATTAATAATAATCATAATTGATTTGTAAAATTTACTAAAACTGTTTAATGAACCAAATCTAAAAAATACTTGTAACAAATAATGCAAAATCGCTCACCAAACAAGCTTGAGGTCATCATTCAAATAATGAAAGCTATATCTCATCAACCACTCAAATGATACTATCATATCAAACAATATAAAAAACCACTGGCTAATAGCACGATCACTTACAAATCTAATTTGGTCAAGGCTTTTCTAGTATTACTCATGCGCACCAGTATTAAAAGTGGTATTAAAAGATGTATTTCATGTGTATTTCACTACAAACATTTAAATATAAATTGACTTATCCAAAAGTACGAGTAATAATATTTATTTTATTAACCTGTTTTATCTTAAAAGAAACACATTTACTGTACTGTATGTACTAAGTGTTTACTTAAACTTAGGGCACTGCGTTGCAGTTAGAAGGCTTTGGTATTATCGTTCATGTCTTACGTCAGAGTTCCAAGGCCAATCAATATATTTGTATGTAACTACAAGGTTTGTTTTAGTGTTCTGATAGAAAGCAGGCAATGGGGATTGTCATTATAGATGGAAACAAAAATCATATTAGTAAATTTCCATAAAAGAATAGCTACCAGTACACTAAAGTATACATCAGGAACCTTAAAATATGCATCAATCCTTACTCAAACATGTTCTCATGGAAAACCTTATTATTAAATATTTCTGTTTCGATATGAGCTATTAGAGTGACCATTATGATAAAACCCAGACCCAGGACTTTAAACTGAGCGCAGCTTCTGATCACTAGTTTACCTTTTGAGGAGCCAAATTTGACAAAAACTGATTTTTGCAATAGCTCGAACAAGGTCATTACTCAAAAAAACCATTTAACAGAGTCTATTGTCATTTCAAATATCTTTTACTTCTTTTGTCATTACACTTCTTTTGAAATATGATATCACCATCATAATCAGGATTAAAATCTAACATAAATTAGCATTTTAAGTGTCAATGAAACTGATATTAAAGTGATTCCAATAAATTCTAAATCCCTAATTTATCTATAATTTAAATTAGGTTTAAAAAAAAGTGTAAAAATGTTTACATGATATGATATTGTTTCTTTTTGGAAATTCATTGGCCGTCAGTGAGACAGCTATATGCAATGATTATTGTTTAAATTAAAATCCTACTATAATATAAATATACGGGTGGAAACATGTTTTTTAAATGGTTAGTACTCAGTTGGGGATGGGTGTATTAACTTTGCCAACTGCTGACATACAGTTTATTTTATGCAGTTTCAGTCACTGTGGAGTAGAGACCATCACGTAGTTTTTTTAGAAGCAGAGATTCAATACATTCTGGATTAAACATTCAATGAGCTGCAGTTCTAGATTGAAACACCATACTCCTATAAATTGTAATTTGAACTACTGGATCTATGAATAATAGAAAACCATCTGGCCTTCCCCATTCAGTACACACTCTAAAATATATCCACACAGTGAGAAAGACAGTTATTTGTGAGTTCAAAACAATTTGCTAAGTGACAGGCTTTATCTCTGGGAATAACTTTTTATTCAGTTCATTCACTCTTCTTTCATAATA
Source organism: Callitettix versicolor (assembly GCA_022606455.1). Taxonomy (NCBI): domain Eukaryota; kingdom Metazoa; phylum Arthropoda; class Insecta; order Hemiptera; family Cercopidae; genus Callitettix; species Callitettix versicolor. Next base: position 37,145,169 of record CM040184.1, read on the forward strand.
ATATAAAATTCCACCAGAAGCTAACAAAAAGGACTGATTCAATGCAGAGAATTTCATGACATACTGATTGCCATTCTTATGGAAGATGCAAACACCTTGGTAATGATGAGTTATGAAATACGTTTTCAGCTGGACGGCTGCAGTGACCAGCATGCTATTTCAACATGTTAAACAACTTTCTGCTAACAGAACTATAAAGTAGTTCGGATAAATATGAAAGAATGTATTTTAATAGGATGGAATCATAGCTCATGCAGCAACAAATGTTTCCTTGACAGTCATTAATTTTTGGACTCCATGCTATCCTGAACTATAGATTTATAGCATTTCTTTAAGGAATACCACAAAACAAAAGTGTACATGCCTAAACCATATACAGTCTTTTATATGAATAACAGAAATATCAATTTGTCAGGAAATAGTACTTGTGTTGAAATGTTGGAAAAAGTAGTGTACAGCTTTAAGGAGAGACAATGCAAAATTTGTATTCGACAAAAGACATCTCTTTTCACTGACATTTTCCAAACCTATTAATTAAAGTAGATTTCAAAAATGCATTAAAAAAACAATTATTTGATGTAGTTTTTAAAAAAAATTATTTTAAAAATACATGTTATTCAGTTGATAAAATATGGGTTTTCTCTGCTTCATCCTGTACTAGTAATGGAGTAGATTTGTAATTTTTTAAAACGAAGTTACTCCAAAACACATCAAAAAGTATGAGTGAAATGACAATGCTAGGATTCACTGAAAGATGCACTCACATTAAAAATAAACTTACGTTCATTATGTACCTGTCAGCATAATAGTTTATAGTTTAAATAAATTTAATGAATTTTGCTACATAAACAGGTAAACTCATGATTATCTGCAAAGAGCTTATCTAGGAAAAGATTTAGTAACTCTACTTGATAAGAATGAAGTGCAAAAAGCTACAGTAATAAATTAATCACAATTTTAATGTCTTGGATTCATTAACAATTGAAAGTTTACTACCCTGTATAAAAACATTTAACACTTTTCTAAAGATGTTGATTACTTAAAATTCATCAGCAAAAATGACAAACATGACTACTAAGGGCAAGAAATTATGTTCAAAATAAATTACTCATACACTCACCTAAGCTACAATTATTTGGCTATAAAAAGGAACCAGTTCGTTGAGGTAGGAAGACATTTGATTTATCATTTTCAGATTTTGGTAACGCTGTATCAATCATATTTCCTTCAGCTTCTGTAGCAGTTTCATAACGGATAGCTCTGAAGTACGATTCCTCTATTGGTTTCTGAACAATGGCAGCATGAAGATCCATCCCTGGATAAATACCATATCACATATTATAGTCAGCACTTGCTTATCAATGGGTGATTGTTAAGGATAACCCACATAGAGGGAAAACATTTTTTTAGAACCAGTAACAAAACACATTATTTTACAACAAATACTGTATTTTTAAGTTACAAAGTAGTTTACGGATTAATTAGAAGAATAATAAATAATAATAAACTGTTTAAATCAAAAAGAAAGATTTACAGTACTGAGACACATGAATCTTAATAATAAGCTAATGTTTAATAAGCTAATGCTTAATAATAAGCTTAATGTTTAATAAGCTAAGAGACAAACAAACAACCCTAACACACTGTTATTTATCATAAACAGTAAACTTAATCCTATTCTCTGTAACAGAAGCTGTATAGAATTTACTGTATGTGCCTATTGTTTAGCAAAAATTTATTTAAGATTATCGTGTTCAAAATCTAGATTGTTTTTTCTGTTTGTTGATTCCAACGTTCCCTTGTGTAATATTGCAAAAAAAATTAATTTATTATATTTGAAACTTTTTTTGTTTTGTAAAATCAACTTGTGGAAAATTCAGAAATTGACTATAAATAATCAATTGAAAATGTGTTGAAATCATATAATTGAAAACCTAATAATTTTATACTCATTGTTTTCTTAATGAATGTATTTTTTAAATACGGTATGTTTTGAATTTTTATAATTACTAAACTTTTTAAGATATTAAAAAAAAAATTATTATCATATACATTTCATAAAAATATTTTCTGAAATTTCACTCGTTTGGTATCAGTGGCATAATTAAATTTTCTTCTGGCTGGAGATTTGTGAAGTCACGTGATAGAGATATAAGACACCAGAGCCGTTACCCTCAGAAAATGTTGGATATTTTTTTCAAAAGATGCATTTTACAATTGTGCTTATAAAACAGTGCAGTAAATAATAAAAAAATGTTTTTTGTTACAATTAAACTTTAACAAATTATTTATTATGACCCCAAATCAAGGATGGATGAATTGCCGATGTGACTTACGATTTTGTTTTAACAACATAAATAGCATCTTAAATTGTAAATAGATAAGACTATAATATTTAGAAAATAGTTGACTACACCAGCAACCATGCTATGAAAATTTTCTGTGTCATGCATTTTACAAAACAGTTTAATTGGACATTGGATAAATTTGTCCCCCCTCCAAGAGCTTAAAGAATGCAAGCGGTATTGGTTATACACAAGCTTTATGTGATACTGGATTTGCAGAGGAAGAAATAAGTTGGGCAACAATTAGTCCACTTTTAAAGAACACTAAAAGTGATCTTCATTTGCTGTGTTAATTGTATTCACGGCCACTACATTTTTACTTCACATTTTTATAATAAATAATGAAATAACTATATTTTTTGTTTTGTTTTTTGTACGATTTGAGACAATATGAAAATTGTGAAGTGTTCTATATTGGCTAAAAACTTGCATAAAAATAAAATTGATCTTTCTGTACTCATTTATTAATCATTACATTTTATGTGCAAATAATATCTTCAATAGTGTGTGTGTGTGTGTGTGTGTGTGTGTGTGTGTGTGTGTGTGTGTGTGTGTGTATGTGTGTAGCGTTAGTAATTACTAATTAGTAGTTACAAGTCGATTATGAACAACAGATTTGTATTCTAGTAATCTGTAGTCAATAAATGACACTAGAAATTACTACTTAGTCAAATAATGAAATAATTCACAGTTGTCCATCACTAGGCTAAAGCAAATCCATAATCTATATCTATAAAATACAAAGTCCAGACTGACTCATAATCAGTGTATAGCTGAAAATATAATTAGCTAAAGACTTGAAATTTTAAGAATACCTTCGTATTGTTATGAAAGAATGCACTAAGAAGAGATTTTCTAATAATCAACCCCTAGAGGGGTCAAAAAAAATTATATTTTGGGTAGAAATTTTCTTGAAACATAAATACTCTAAAATACAAATAATGAAACAGGTATTTCAGTATTCATCAGAATCCAAACAGTTTTTTTTGGAGAAATACTTTTGTACCAGGTTTTCTTGAAATGCAACATAAAACTAATAGAAAATCTGAAACATGTATTTCAGCATTTATCTCCTTAAGGTATAAAAAAGAGGTATACCATTTTGCATTTGCAGAAGAGAACCGTTCCTTATCTCAGATATTTATTATTTTTTCACGAGCAATGTCATGCAAGTACTGCTAGTAAAAAAAATAAAATAAATAAAATATTAAGTATTTTATTGTTTGTGACAGAAAGAAAGAAGTTTTTTCATTAATATGACTTTTCTCACCAGATGTTTCTCCAGGAGTGTAATCTATGTTGTGTGAATTAGGCTTAGTTTCTTGACCTCTATAAACTTGGGAGAGAACCAATTCTATTTCACTGCCAGTATCTTGAAGGATTCTTAATGCTTCGTTGTAAGGTACACTTAAAATATTCTTTCCATCAACTGCTTGAATATGATCACCTTTAATAAAAACTTATGTTATTATTTTTGTATTACTCGAAAATAAACTTTAGATATTTTTATATTTATAAAATAATTAAATAAAACTGATTCTTAACCCATTACGGTGTGCATCACATGGATCCTATTGTGTAACCTTCTTATATGATGTCAAAAACAAAAATTCCCATGAGTAACTACGTCACAAGACACAGTAGTTGGTCTTTAGCAACAGTGCCTTAAGGATTCACTTGATTTCATTGTGAAATACTACATTAGTAAAGCCAATATTCATGTGGCTTTAAAAAATAGATAGGTTTTGTTAGTAATCAACGACGGTAGACCAAAATTGCAGATGTGAAAGTATTACACACACACTGATGCAAAATGTCCAGATGTCACTCCAAACAGCTGCATGGACAGGCAATCCAGAATGTAATGACATATGAGTTGCACATATTGTTTGGCCAAACCAAATTTTATCTAATCCATGTGTATTTTAATCGTGCAATTGTGTTTAGTGTTTGTGATGTGCATTTTCAATGTTTTGTTTAACTTTGTGACGACCTAGACAGAGGGATTTGACATTTTGTATTACAGCCTGAAGATGAAATAGTAAGGTTTTGAAACCGCGGTAGCCTTTACGGAGTGAGTAAATAGACCACTAGACAGAAAAATAGGTTATAATCCTAATTATTTAAATATGTGGTCCAGTAACTATGTTGCAATAACGAAAACATTTTTAAATAGTGATTTGAGAGAGATATCACTTTAAAGGACTATACATAAACAATAAATTATGAACAGCAGAATTTAAAAATTCTACTTTGTTGAGAAATTATACAAAAAAAAAATCATTACTTATTTCTAAGTATTGAGGTTTTATTTGCCATAATCTAAAATTAATTATTACCGTTAAAATTCTGTTAACCACATTCTTAACTTCAGCAAAAATTGTTAAACTGAAAAACTGTAATACGTGTAGTTAATTATAATCAATATAAAATAAATGATTATTTTTTAAAGATGAAAATAATTGTTCTGACAGTATAAATAAAGGTGATACCCTTAATAATGTTTTAATTAACAAATACAATACTTTATTTAATAATGTGAGAAAAACAAATCAAACAAAAGTTAAATAATTAAACTTACCTTTATGAATTAGACCTAACCTATCAGCTGACCCTCCAGGAGCGACAGACTGAACGTAAACACCTCCATCACAGCCTTCTGTAATCTGTATACCTATGTTGCCATTCTTGTTTCGGGATAACCTGTACACACAATTTTTTAAACAGGTAACAAATTATAACAAACAGATTCACCATTATAATAAAAAAACCCAAACCAAGTAACAAAAAAGGTAGGTAATTATATAATTATTCACTAGTACAGTAAGGCAAACATTTGTATAAATAATATAAATTATTTTAAACTCAATACGTGTTCAAATTAATTGAAGAATCTTTGTTTGAAAAACAGGAGTAAAAACCTATTATGCTGGGGGTCATGTTTTCAAAGATTAAACAGGTTTGCTGCATTTCTTTAACTACAGGACTTTAAAATTAGTCTAATATTAAAATAAAGGTCAAAATATGCAATATACAAGAGTGATTTTAACAGTTACACAAATATAGGAACCAAAATTAAAAAATATGACCTTGAAATGTTATTAAAAAATGGTACTGTTTATGACTGACAGCAATGTTTTTTAATGTTTAAGAAAACAAGTTTGATTTCATTTCGCTAAGGTCCTTATAGAGTTTTACCAGTAAATCACAAATGCCTGATATTCAGTGGTTTTTAAAAGGAACAAAAACACAACACTATTATTATCACAGGTAATTTGATGGACATTATACATGTTTTACTTGCATACATGTACATGTAAAATACATGTTTTAGTTATGATCAGAATCAGCAACAGAGGAACAAGCCTAATGCAACACAACGATTAACTATTATGAAATTACTATTATAATTAATTATTATTGAGGTGTAAACTAATGGTATGTGATTGTGAGATGTTTTTACAATTGAGACAATCCACCACTGTATAACATAACAGTTGAGACATAACTATCAAATCTCAGTTGGGTTGAACTATCGAGATGTGTGACGACTATCAGCACTTGGTTTCTGTCTGTATTTTAGTGTAACACCTTCCTTTTCCTTGACTTAACATTACTATTTTGTCCTTTCAGTTCAGCTGTTTGTAAGTGCTAATTATTAATAATAATAAAAACAGTGCTTTATTATTATCAGTAATATACTAAACAAAAATCAAACTACAAATTTTACAGTTATAATGAAAAAGCATATTTCTTTATAAAATAAACAAAAACACAAGAAAATCTTATTGCATTGCTTCAGTAGAGACTAACAAAACAGTAGTTCTGACAAGAAAATTTTTACTTTTTTGCCTACACCAATATTAATTATTTATAAACAAATGTACTACAATAAAATGCTTATACAGAATCAACTTATGAAACAATTTGTTTACTATACAATTTAATTACAATATTTAAAAAACAACTATGTACTCATAGATAAACAAAAAACCCCTTAACTCTCACAACATACACTTAATTGAAAAAATAAATAAATAAATAAAAAATAAATAAATAAATAAAATAATTAAGAGTGGGCAAACCTAACTGAAGGGATATCTCCTATAAGAAAATGTAACAAACTCTGCCATTTAATTGAAAATATGAATCAATATTTCCAACAACACCTGAAATGTTTTTATTATAAGTTGATGATTCACTCAATTGTTTTGCTGATAATTTAGGTCTACTTGCACTGAACAACTAAATGTGTATGTGTATACAACAAGACAAAATGAGGCAACTCAACGAGCTGGTAGACTCAGATAGAAAAATAATTATAAAGTGATGAGTCTAATACAATCGAGAAGCACTGAGGTATTTTTAGAATCGAAACAATCGACTAAAATATATCGTAATCAAGCATAACTAGTGTAAATTATGAAGTGCATTGTTTGAGTTTCACTTGCTGAACATTGTGCCTTTTGATTTACAAACGTTTTGACTTCCGAATAACCGCTGCACATTAATAAAACATTAAGTTCATAAGTAAGGACTTAAAGTGCAGTAAAAAGGTTTTTTAATAAAATGGACATAATTTTTTTAGATATAGTAATATTTATTTTATGTGCACACAATAACAATTAAGGATTGCATTATAAAGTAATACGTCTTGAAGTAAACAGTAATTTGACACAAGCAGCTCAAAATATAAAAATATTAATTTTGTATAATGGCCTCACCTAACTGTTGTAAGAATTCGTTCCTCAACGAAGGGGAGATTATTGAACTTCTCTGCCAATGATTCACTGATAGTTTCTTGGAAGTCAACGTGGAATCGATCATCCACTGTTTTTATACTAGAATCTAAAACATTTTCAAATTTGATAAACATGTTTAAGCAGATATTGACAAAAGAAACAGATATTTTAAAGAAAAAATAACCTAAATTTGATCAATTTTTTTAATTCATGTGGGGAAAAATTAATAGGTATTTTTAAAACTGTTTACAAAAAATATATTTATAATTCTTTTTATTGTAGCTTTCTAGAAAAGAGTGTAACACATAGAGAAGAAGAAATAATAGAACAAAAGTATGATTTTCTTCTTTGAAATTCTGATTTCACCATAATCAACATTACAATCTGCATACTACAATTTTTACTATTACTATTTTAAACTTTTAAATTACATTGAAAATACGAAAGTGAACTTAACTGTCAGATTCAATTTCTTAATATCAAAGAATTTTAAAAAATCAGATGTTCAAAAAAATTTAAGAAAAAACATACATTTTTAAAGGTTTGAAATAGCTGCTATTTTGAAATAGTTGGACAGATTGTTGAATCAAATTTAACTAAATTTATGAATGTAAGAGTATTAAAAACACACACACACACACACACACAAATTTCAAAGACTCCCTCAAATAGTATCTAGAAATCATCACACGGTACTGAGTCTGGGTTTTATCATGATAGCTTCTCTAATAGCTCACTTTCCAACTGAAATTTGCTAAAAATAGACATACGTAAAGAAGCTTATGCTGATATACCAAATTTAAGCAAAATCTATATAACCATTTTGTCTGTAAATATATGCATATAATTTCAAAAACCACTTTCAGTAAATGACAGTTGTTTTAGTGAAACTGTTAAACACAACAAACTGTAAAACTGTTTTAGTGAAATTATTTGTTTGTCATACGTAATTAGTTATTAAATAAACACACTTACTAAGTACATATGCCTCGGGTAAGGGTGACTGTGCTGGTGAGTACTCTGATATAGACGAAGCTACTTCATACGATGGTGTCGGAGGAAGGCTAGAAGCACCCTCTAGCTCGGTATTACTCTGTAAAGTTGTATCTAACTCAATATTCGATGACCCAAGGAATGTCCGCGTACCCATTCTTACTCCAAGCCCACGTCTGCCGCAAGATACTGTTTTACTGCTGCCTGAGAAATCCAACTTACGAGCAGAAGTCAAAGGTGTTGGCAAGGTTTCAGCTTTATCTGTTCAGGGAAACATTACAATTAACTTAATATAAAATAATATTTTATTAGTCCTCTTTGAATATACAAAGCCTGTCTAAAATGTATCTAACCTTTGGATGGAAAAAATAAATTGCTTTCATGACGGGGTTTGCAACTCTAATCCCCTTCAAAATAGGTTCCTTGTGCCTACGTATATAGCCTACTGATCCTTTCACTGCCAATAAAACTTCTGGAAATCTTTTTTTTTTTGGAATGAACATCTGACATTGTGTTCTGCATTAACCCTTATTACTTTAAAAACATAATCTTTTCAATGGTGTCTTCAATATTGTAAACAACCAAAACTCGCAACCTTTGCTGGAAATTATGAGGTTGGTGAATCAATGAGCTGGTGTATTGTCATGATAGAACTGCAAGTTTATCCAGAAAATCTGATTAACATGTACCACACCACTTCCCTTAGAAGGCAACAGGCAATGACTAAAACATTTGAAGGAAAAAACAATATTCCACCATGCAGATTAAGCAGTCCTTTCATTTTGGATAGTGGTGCTATTCTAGCAAACGAGAACATTCAAGTTTGCAGGCATCGTACTTTTATAAAGGTGATTACGTTTAAAAAAATATTGTGTTTAGTTACAAAATCTTAATATCGGTAAGATGACAAATGGTAGTGATTTTGCTTGGGATGATTAGTGTAAAACATGGAAATCTAGCCCTGATTAAGCCTCTCCAGGATTATGTTTTAAATATTTCACTATAACTGTTCGAATTTTAAGATAAAATTTTTAAAGTACTCTTAATAAAAATTTTTCTTTACCTGCAACTGCTATCATTTTACAAGATACTTTGTCGTGACTACAACATTTACTAGTTTTATGTATAAATGTATTATAAAATATTTTCAATTAGAAAAACCACAGAATAGCTTGTAACTTACTCTTCGCATTCTGAATGTGTCTGCCTCCCAACACACTTCCATCACCTTTACTTTCAATATGAGTGTCTGGTGAACCTTTAAATGTTTCTGTTCTATTTTGGCTGAAACAACATAACAATTATATAAATACAAAATTATCCAAAGTTAGTACTTTACATACGAAATATAAGCTTATTTGAGGTAAGCCAGAGATTAGATCAGTTAAATCTATATAATGAGTTTATAAAACATTTCTAGAGTCTATAAATGTTCAGTCAAGAACTTCTTTGGATAGAACTGTGAAACAGACAGTTAAACCACCACTTCTTATTACTTTACCGCTTGTAACATCTTTCCAGTGACACAAATTTTCTATTTTAAACAAGGGTGATTTATGTTTACAGTGTTCAACATTAATATAATGCAAGAGACAAAGTGTTGCTACAAGCCACCTTACTACAAAATTTCAGTGCACTTTGACATTTTTGAGTGGTAAGCCAGCAACCATTATGGTTTGGTGTTAAACATATTAATATAAAATTTAGGGAATTTTTTTTGCTTAATGTCCATACTTTATGGCAGTTAAACAAATAAGGATGGATGATTGGAATTAACAGTGAATAGGTTATGACAGTTATTCCAGTCTTCACAACCTATGACATTAAGATGCACAAATTCAGAGATGTAGCACCCTGGGTGCTTTAATCACCTTAGACCTTAATTTTGTTATGGAAAAGAATTAACCTATTAGAGATAAGAGTATCACTGTTTATAAAGAATAGCAATTACCTTTGTTTCTGGTCTACCATGCAATGGTTAGCAGTCTTGCCTCTGAAAATTACCCTTTCTGGGCTGAAGAAACTAGCAGACCTTTTCAGCAAACTGGGTTTGTGTTCAACTGGTTTGCCATCAGCATACCTCGTTGCCCCCACATAATACACAGTCTTTGTTGTGTCCTTTTCATTACGGGTAACAGGCACTCCAAACTCTTAAACAGAAGAAAGTATTTACTGTAAGTTTAATCCTTTCAGTATCCTGGATTTTTTTTACATAAACAAATTTTTATATTATAAATTAAATAAATTTTTTTTATTAAAACTATATATTTTCAAATGGAGACACATTATATAGCGAAAAAAGTGGCCAAACTCTTTGGTCAGCAATTCAACTCACAAAGAATTCACCCTGTCAGTTTCTACCCAAACCATCCATCTTTTTCTTATAGTGGACCATGCCTCTCCCTCTACCACAGACAGACAAACTTTAGTGAGTTGCATAGAAAAATCAATGGGTGATGCGAGGATTGAACTGCATTGTTGAACTCATGTTTAACACACTATATTGGCCATATATAGTGCCTTAGACTGCTCAGCCGTTTGACCAGTCTAATATTGTTTCATTTAACAAATCTCATAAGTTATTGGTTATTGTATTATTATTGCTTGGTTATGTTCAAAAACTTACTGTTTATCACTTCATATTTTTTAAATTTATTTTTGTAAACAACATTGTTAGAAGAAAACAGTGCTGGGTTACATTTATATAAAATAGACATCCAGTAAAATCATATGTTGGCACTGAAACGGTTAATTAATGTACAATAAAATTTTGTGTTGTAGTCAGCATGTCTGTATCAGAGTTTGATGATCGTTTTTCTACCATTTGCAAAGAGATCAATGCAATACAATAAATCTTGACAATGAGGGAATTATGGAGCCAAGAAGGTGTTGGATTCAAACTTAGTTGTACTTTCCTTGGAGGTAGCATAATTTTTCATAAGTATACCCAAAAGAACATCTTTAACATTAAAAAACTCGATTTAGTAACACTAAAATATTGCACTACTTAGTTATAGCATAAAAAATTACTTATGTTCAATCACAGCAGAGGAAATATCTCAGTGGACTGAAAGTAGTTTATAATCAGTTTAAAAGCAGTTAAAGTCGATAAATATGTCCATTAGAATTATTACTGCTGATAATTCAGAAGCCAACATTTGTCATTCTTTAGAAATACATAGTTATTCTCAAGACCAAGCTATTATGTTCTGTTTATTTTATTTATTCTACACTTAGGACCAGAGATGGTTGGGAAAATGTGCAATGTTGTCATTAAAAATAATGCAAAAGGCTGAAAATTTTCAAATATACATTTTAAAGTAATTTTACAACCAAGAAATTTCAACAAACAGATAAAAATAAATCCTTCAACTACAATTCATTGCATTTTTACCTGAGAGTAAAGATAAATAAATAAAATAAGTGAACCTGTGGCTGAAATGTGTTATGCCTTACACTGCAAAACTTGTTTTTAAACAATTTGATATGTATGACAGAACCAAGTAATTATAGTTTTAATTATGTAATACACTCAGCACTCAAAAATAAATATGATCTGCACTAAGTATTTTGTCAAAAATATTTTCTTATGCCGAGTGATTAAAGCTCACAATGTGTTATTTTTGCTTACAATGTTTTACCAGATGCTCTGTCTTTTCTATCGCATCGCTGTCATTTGGAACACCATTACATTTTAATATTTAAATATGGTTACTTTAACACACAGGTCATGTGACTTGACAAGAAATCATCTTCTCTGTTGCTGAAAACTGCATGTCATAAACTTCTTGGATTAACAAATGCATCCAAGACTTAAACTTTGAATAATACAGACTATATATAATTACCTTCTGCTAAATTTTGTATGGATGACAGCTCAATCCTTAATTTAAGAAAGAACTTGTGGTGTTGAGATGCAAGGCGGAAGACACAAAAACTTCTGAAAAAGAAATATATAATTCTTGGCTGTTCAATAATAGAAGAAGATAATATTACGTACACATTAGTATTGAAAAAACAAACAAAAATTTGATATTCAAGTAATTTACAAAAGTACCTTAACTAAATTTTATGATGAAATATTTTGTTATATGTAATCAAACCACTATAAGGAGGAGCAATGAAAAGAAATTACTATGGTTTGTACGTAATGATGAAGTAACATGTTTTAACTAATCAAAGAAGAGAAAAGAATAAATTGTGGGAAAAACTGGACAAGCACCCAGTTTTTGAGAAAGCTCTGTCTGTGTACGCACAAGTCATCACAAAAATTGATAGCACCATAATTAAGAATTTTGTTGAATTTTTATAAATGTGATTTTTCTACGTTGAATTTTTTTTTTAATCTTAATAAAATAATTGTTAATTGATTTTATGAAAGAATGTTTCAATTTTTAATGGGAATTACTTGTTTTGTGTGTCATACTTCAAACAAAGAAAGAGTACTCAATCATACTGAACTTTTTATATTCATTTAAAAAAAATTGCATACAGTCAAAAGTATGAGTGCCTTTGTTGAAAAAAGCTGTGGACTTCCAAACAAGTGCTATGTGGTAAAACTCTGAGTCATCATACATTGTGGAACAATGTAATACATAATAAATATGTATTATAAGAACTGTATATCTTAACATTAATTTTTGTCTTTTTTAAATAGTAGTGGTCAGTTGATAATTTTGTCCCGATTCTTAACAGTGTTCAAGGTTAACTAAGTCTTGTCTTTGTTGTAATTAGAAATTGTTAATTTTGTATTCACCTGCCATATTTTTTTAACTTTTATAACATATAATTGATTTAACGAAATTTCTTTTAATAATAATAATTCATTTTGTATGTTAAAGAATAAATAAATCAATTATAATAGTGTGTGTATCAATATTTTGTTCCTACTTGCTTTTAAGTGTTTACCTGAAATATGTTATTTATAAATTTTTATTTGCAAGTTAAGTTACAACATATTGTTTTTAATGTAAGTGCTGAAAGCAAAACGCAGCTGAGTGAAGTCAAGTGGTCTCATTTACATTAAAAACATAGGTTCAATTTTGAATTCGTATCCCCTTTGTTCATCGCAATTCCACTCCATATTTGGTGGCCACCCAACCTAAATATTTGTTTATTTACATATTTTCTGGTATTAGAATTGGTAAATGTTTTCTGTTTTGGAGTTTTTTTCTTACGTATTCAAAAAATTTAAAAAGTTTATTTTAACAAACCTGATGTTGTTAGAAGATCCAATATTATATTATGAGTTTATAAATACAATAATAAATTATAAATATAATATCTATTATTATTAACACTATTAATACAACCAGTAGTCTAATACATTAAAAGCTTACTTGTTAGTATCCATCTTGAACTTGTACTTCAAAGCATTTGTTTGTGTTGAAAGCTCAAAGTATTGTTTATTATAGCACAGTTTTTTTATATCTTTCCATTTGAAACTCTCCGAAGCTACTCTTCCTGAGTAAGTACTGCATGTGTTTTTTAAACACATTGATATACCTTCGCCACTTACACCCAACCATACTTCCGTGTGCAGGTGGTCTTTACTTACCTATAATAGTAATGTCATTATTCAACACACATTATTATTATTATTATTTTTTATTAAAAAAAAACTTTAGGTAACCCTTGTAACAATTACAGCCATCTCTTGTTATCTGCAAGAGTTAAGTTCTAATACACTGTGGATAATGCAACTATAATGTGTATATAAAAACATGAGTTCAGTATATTATCTGTTTCTATAGGAAAGGAATAGTTCCAGATGAAATGATAAAAACTAGAATAAACAAGATAATTTTAGTTTTTCCCCATGAACAATAGATTAATTCATTTTTTAGGATTTAGCAATAGACTCAACAACCTGAGAAATAATTCTCGAACATTTATCCTTTAAATAAATTATTATTAATGTTTCAAATTCAATTGTGAATGACTTTGATGTTTCAAGTGAATACAACAGCTAACAATGAACAAAGTTTTGGCCTCAATTTAAGGCAAAAACATTGTAACAAATTCCATACACACCAAACTGTATCATAACAGTACAATATATTTTTATTTTTCCTATTTTTGACCAAGGTTATAGTATCCATAAACAATTGTGTAACTTCATACTTTTTGAAATCATAACTATAAGTACACTTATTTTCCAGATTTTGACAATTTTTTGGAAGTAAAACATAATGAAGTTTTTAAAAGTAAGAGTACAGTAACGATATCAACCATTTAAGAGTAGCCTATATTTATTAACTTAGTTACTTCCCTTCTTTAAAAAAAATCATAAAATACATATAAAGTATATGGCTTCTTTGACATATTTTAAGTACTTCCATTCACAATCCAAGACGACCTTCACTGAAAAAAGTGAAGGAATAAATTGATCAACACTTGAGTAAAGACTGCCCGAACTTACTGAAATTGCAGAATAGAAATGAGTCCCATATTCCGTGAGCCGTTGAACATTGGCTATGAACAACTCTTCTGCTCTCCCAGGATCTAATCCTCTTCTCTCTCTGTGTAAGCCTTGTAACTCTCTCACTGTCACATTTTCGCCCTCTCTCCACATGCCTTCTGGTAAGTAGTGTTCCAACAAGAAGTAATCACCACAACCGTGTTCCTAAAAAAATAAATTATGCAAACATATTAAAGAAGCTTCCTCTTGTTCGCATTATTGAGGACTAATATACTGAAATACTTAAGAATTATTATCCTAGTATTAAATATCTTAGTCCAATTATTTCAATTCAAAAAAATTATCTTTCAAAATCAAGAAAATTTAAAACTTAAAACATTTAGGAAGCAATATCTATTTATTATTTTTATTTTATTTTTTAATTTTGTAAAGAATTCTTGTTATATTAATTTTATTCAGTGTGATACACAAATATTGAAACAGTTTTATCAGAATCTACTAAATTTAGAAAAATAAGAAACCAGACATTTTAAAGCCATCAGCTATGTATAAAGTCCTACAGAATCGTGATAAAATATACACTTTGTCCTAAAAACTGCAAAACATGTTTTTTATGGAATATTTTAAAAGTAAGCATATTAATATTTTCGCCTTAACTTTTTCTTTTATACAATATCGACATTTTGGTAAAAAAAAGATTTTTTAAATCATTGGCAGTTTTTTAGGAATTTGGTTTTTATATCAGCAAAAAAGGTTTCGTAAATTTCTATATAAGTTAGAATAACATGTAAGAGTTCTTTATTTTAAAGTTTATTAGGTTGGCTCTACCTACAAGATCTCCAAAACTGATCCAAATTAGTGTCAACAATGCTGTTTTTGAGATATTTTGATAAAAAATATGGAGACACAATTTCTACAGTAAAGCTAATGAAACATATGACCTCCCCCTTTAACCCCTCATTTTAAAGCTCTTGACTTAGTCTATGTTGACGAGATAATAGGATGATCTAGATAATGGGATATAATAGGAGAAGATCTAGTTGTCCTGAAACAGAACAATTCAAAATTTTTGTTTGTACAACAGGCTGTTTCAAAATCAAGTTAACAATTTCTTTGTCAATATTTTCAAATGAGAACACCAATGTTTTCACATAATTTCTGAACATTAATTAGTATTAATACTAAATAATAATCTAAAGAAAAAATTAACAAAATTATTGCATATTACATACATATTTTTTTTTTATTTTACTAGGTCAAAAAGTAAAAATTCTCAAGGACTACATAAATGTGGATTACTACATAAAAACTCTACTTTATCCCATTTGAAAATATTTGACAAAACTTACGTTTAATTTGTTTTGATTTACCCTATAATATTAATAAAATTTTTAAACCATCCTATAGGAATATTTAAAGCTCTTTTGCTCACAAAATTACAAACAGGACTTCCTGTATAATGGAAATGTACCTCTCCATCTTCTTTGGAAACATTTGTTATTATTCCAAATTACACATATTCCATATGGAGATTCCAATATTCCAGAGATTGTCATATATACAAGCGATGTAGTGAGAGGGGTACAAATCTTCTTCTTTCACATTTACAGTCAACCCTCTTCTTAAGTTGTATGTTAGACTTGGCTTTTCATCACAACTGACTCACCTTGCTTGTAATGTTCCAAAACATTTTCTTCTTTGATGAAAGTTTAGCCGTCACTACACTTTTTATGTTTCTGCTGTTTTTTGTTCAGTTGTTTTTTGTAATGTAGGAACTTATCATGGCACTTCAACGTCTAAAAGTGTTTATATTTTCATTTTTACATCTTGATGTAGTTTTCCCTAATTTATTTTGTGCATCACCAATTTTAGAGTTTTCATTCAATGCATGTAATTTAAAATTTGAGCACCCGACATCTGTCAAAGAAGCATTTAAAGAATCAATAGCCTCTTCTTCTTACAAATGAGTTTCAGTTTCTGTTGGCAGTGTAAAGTCATAGTCATCTTGCGATTCTTCTTCATAGTTACTACGATATGAGAATATAGTTTTATAGCAATTAGTACATAACTTTTACCCTGGTTTCATTTTTAGACCTTCTGTGACACAGGCCTTACTCTGCTGAAAACATATTACTATTAAATTATTTTTAATGGGGTTCTTATGTTTTTTATGAGGATCGCAACACACCTTTTAGAGGAATTCATACTTTGTCAAAAATAAACTCCTATGATGAAAACAAACATTAATTATTTCTTTACTATCTAATTCACTTCATATACTAAATCAAGTTAAGCCCTTCTTCAGACAAAGCACTAACATTTCCCAACCTTCTTTTTGTGACATAATTTGACTGGCATTCTGTCAGTTTTAACAACCCTCTTCTAGTGTAAAAAACACTTATCGTCCATTTTAAATAAAAATTTATTTAAAAGCAAGTTAAATTTTTCTTCTTAAAAACTGCATTATGAAATAAAAGAAATACTTGTAGCATTTAAGTTGAAATAATTTAACTAAAAATGTACATTAAAAATTAATTATTTTTGTGTATTTAAATTTTGTTTAAGTTAAATTCACACGTTACAAACAAAAATCAATTCATACACACTATAATGGATTCAAAGAAAGCTTAAGCACCACTAATAACACTGTTAACTCAAGGAGCACTAGCAACAGACTAGTGGTGGGGCAGAAAACACCAAACTGTTAAAAAAACTGCATTTCTATAAACAACAAACAAACTGCTTTAAAAAACGGAAACAAGCAGTTTGATTTGGACTGGTTTATGATTTGTTAAACAAGGAACAGACTGTTCTATTTGAACATTGCTGCAAACGCTAAAACTGTTTTCCTGCTGTTTGCCTGCTAACTGCTTTTCTTCTACCTGCTTTTATGCTTTTTCCCTTTATTCCAAAGTTGCTTGTTGCTTGTAGTGAAGTAAGAACTGTTTGGTCAATGTCAACATTTATCTCTATTTTGTTGCGAGTTGTAGTAACAACCTTTCACATCTTGTAGATACAGAGCCTAATTTTATTTAAACATATTTTTTATATGTATTATCAATCATCAATATTTTTTAATCAAATAAAAATATTCTAAATCGTTTGCATTTTGGTAAATATGCAAAGGACTATTTAATTTTTAAGTAAAAAAAAGAATGCTTCTATTAGAAATTCATTGCATTTTGTAAATATAAAATGGCATACATAATTATTACGTTTTGAGAATATAATTTAATTATTACTACACTTATAAGGATTATTTTTATCCTTTCTAAATGCTTTATACCTAAAAACAATTTAAGGACATGGTGGTAATGGGAATGAAAAAGAGTCTTAGAAAACTGAATGTATGTGCTTTATGTTTTAGCTGCTAATACAACTTTGAGTTTCAGTTTTCTAAACCTGTTTTTTTCCAACTGTTTTAAAAAGCAGCTTTTTTCCTCAACAAACAGTTTGTTGACGTTTTGTAAAAATAGCAGAAACGCCCACTTCTACAACAGACTGGCTAAAACAGTCAGAGTGCAGTAACTACCTGGAAAAGCAGCCTGTCAAGACATGAAAATATCCTGTAGTAACTTGCTTTGCACATGAAGCAAACTATCTGTCTGTTTATTTTTAAACTCTCTTGAGACTCTCTTAATGCATGTTGACTTTCAACTTACTATATTCAATCAAGACTTCTATGTAAACATTAAAATTTATAACAAAATATATAATTGCTTCTTATCATTAAATATTATGTTTTTTCTGTTAAATATTATTGTTTTTTTTAGAACAGGTTCTTATTAAAAACATATATTTTTCCAAATATTAAAATGTAGTTTATACCTTTCTATTAAAAGCTGTAGCCATTCATTGGAATTGAGAGAACCTGACATTGCTTGTAAATAATATATTGAAACTTTCAATGGACCTAAGAAATAGAAGGGACAAAATACACAGAATTTCTTTTACTAAATTAAAGCCCATTTCATGCAGATAATTTAGGGGGGGAATTTTTTGATTATCTCATTCCCTTTTTAAGATGGGAACACTAAGCCATGTTCGCATTTTTAAAACTAAAAAAAAAAAAAAATATAATAAAAAATGTTTTTTTATAACATTTTAGGTTTAACTAAGGTTACTGATATATTTTTTTCCAAATTCTTTATAGTTATATAAACCTTAAAAATTTCATCAAGATTGGATATCAAATAAGTAATTGAGAAATTATTTTCTTTTCTACAACACATTTTGTTTGGCATTATCCAAGGCGTGGAAATTGAAAAATGTCAAAACTTTAAAGTGCCAACATTCAAAAATTAAGTGAGATAAAAAGCTGAAATTTGGTGGTGTTATTTATCTCTATATATAGAACAAACATACCAAGTTTCATAAAAATATATGAGGTGGTGGGTGAACTGATCTGGTTGAACAGATGTGGAATGATCTGAAGATCGTTTCATTACACTGGTACAAAAACAGAAATATTTCAAAAACTGCAAACAAATTTTAAAAAAATCTTTTTTCACCAAATTTTTAATCCTGTACAGACGAAAAACCTACACAAAAATATTGGTATGCTTATATTTCAAATATGCCATAAAATGTGTTTTAAAAAGTTTTATTTTAATTGTGATTATGGAGCACCCTGTATGCAGCTAACGTCACAAGAGTTTTATTGATTGGTTTCTCATTTTTCTAACTTGACAGAATCTGTAAAATCAAACTGTTTCCATACTTTTGTTAAACACTATTTTTTTAAAAAATATGAACATTTTTTGTGTAAACCCCAGAAAACTATGAAAATCTTATAAATGTTTCAAATTAAAAAAATGATCTTCCTCTGGTTATTGCAACTAAAAAAAAAACTATTACATCCATTTCTGCATGATGAACTATACTAACACACCACTTACGTCAGGGTTATAGTCTCCAAACTCTGCTTGTAGAGCCAGGCCAGCCAATGACATTGTTTCTTTGGTTTCACAACGCATTTGCCTTTCCAACAAACAACGCCTTAACTGGAGGTACAACAAATGTTTCCAGCTCCATGACCTTTAACAACAAAACAATTTCTTAAAATATTTTTTTTAGAATTAAACAAGATTCGAAATTTTAAATGAACTAATTATTCAGTAACACTTATGTTTTTACATAAGCATTGTATAACACCTTTAACATCTAAACAAAGAATTAATTAATTAAAAAAATTACAAGCCAACATTGTGTTCAAGCATAAATAAAACAATTACTGACATTTTTATTCTGAAAATGATGGAGCCAAATTAATAAACTTTTATTAGAACAACAACACCAAATTTAAGTGTGAACATTTGTTAATAATTTATATATATATATATATATATATATATATATATATATATATATATATATATATATATTATAAAATCCCTTGTAAAAAATATTCATGGACATAAATGTAAACTCAACTGTAAATACAACTGTATATGCTTTATTTTTCAGAAGAAACTAATGAACTCACTCTGTTAATAAATTTATGTAACTGTCTGATCAGATGCAATCTTCTCTATAAAATTAACATGGAAACTTTAAAAATTTTAAAGCTAATGCAGGGATGGAAAATTACAGTGGCTAATGGACATCTGTCATTAATAAAAAAAGGCAAATAAAGCAAACAGTTGGTCAGAAAGAATAACAAGACTGATTTGTATAAGGTTTCTTAATTTAAAAAAAAAAATGTAGATTATAGTAACTCTCTCTTTATTTGTTTCACCCAACTTTGAGTAAACTAAATCAATCACTTTTTAATGTTCTGTGCCTTCCTCGTAGCCCAGTATTGCTTCATTCGTTGTGATGAATGAATGAAAATAATTTGGTTATATTAAATAATGTTAGATTATAGTAAAATTATTTAATAAATTTAATTTTCTCACAATCATTTAATTTTTATTAATTTTTCAATGTGATCTCAACAAAATTTACAGATACATTAATACTCACTATTTAAAAAAATGTTAACATTTAAATTTTTGTAATATTGTTTTTTTAACTAAGTAAGCCTAAACCATTTCACCAATTCCAATTAAATTTTATTAATCATATTGTTACAAACATTTTAAATGTTTCAGGACTATTTTAATTATAGTGTTATAAATTTACAGCTGTAAAGGCAGTTAGCAGTCATAGTTGTTTTAAAAATATTCTATTTTTCTTTTTTAATGAAAAACAATCTACAAAACAGATAGAAATCTCATCTTTTTTAAAATTTATAACATTAATACAATTTATTTACTAGTAAAACAAGCTATATACATCTACATGTTCTACATCTACATGTTATAATGTACAGCAGGCTATTGTTTTTGTTAACAGTGTCAAGGTCAATAGTTTGACAATTCATATTTTCCCTCCTAATCAGCTTACCTCAGACCTCTTAAAGATGGCAGATAAAACTTTACCCTGAGGTACAGAGTAAATGAATAGTATGGCTGCTTCCTGGACACACCGCTCCACGCAGATGGAGCTACTTTACACAAGCGGATGTCTGCAGGTAGATACACAAAATCTCCAGAGATTAGCATTGCCAGGCCTAGAGTGAAATTTTCTGTAATGCCTTCACTTTCTACGACAACCTAAAAAAAATCAGAGTAGCTATAATTTCAAATTTTTATTTTACAAAAATAAATATTAAGTAATATCTCAATAATTAAACAACATTTTCAGATTACAATAACACTTTAAATTTAGAAACAACCACTTTTAAACTAGATGTTGTTAGGAACAGATAAATTATAGACTAAGTTTAAATTAGTAACATGCAAGGTTGTAGAGAGCACACCTATTGAAGATGTGAAATTGCTAACATAGTGCTACTGTTCACAAATGACAACACATATAAGACAGCATTTTTAAATAAAAGCGGAATATAAAGGAAGTAGGCAGGGGCAATCGAACATAGTGTATAAATAGAGAAAAAAAGAGATGCATATGAAGAAAGGATGCAAGGCAGGAGTCGAGCAGAGACCGAATAACAGCGACAACAACGATAATTAAATAGACAATTTTTGTGTAGAGCCTTTCTATAGTAATCAATATCTTGAGTAATACTGCAAAATAAACAATATTAATTTTTTGGTAAATATTCAGAGCTTTGGTTACAAAAATAGTTTTCACTCTGTGGTTGTGAAAAATAACTAGTTACATCATAAGAACTAAGTTATTGTAGATAACTGACAACAGTATTGTCAACAAACTTAAAAATAAAATTGTATGCAGCAATCTAACCATATTCATTAATAGATAAACTGTAACAAATAAGTTCGTTTTCATTCTGCCTGAAGAAAACGAATGACACTTTAAAATTCGCACTTGGTGAGAACACATTGCTACGTTTACGAATCTGCAACTCAGCTTAAAATAGCACTATGAAGTTGGAAATGGTAATGGTTATAGTGGAAGAAATTCGCTATCATCCAGTGCACAGTACCACCTCCAATGGACAGGCCAATTCATGGTAATTAGAAATTTGGAAAAAAATGGCCTTCATGTGTTTTAAAATGAAAACTAACAATAACTATTGATAAACCTATTACTATTTTGTAGTTTGTACTGCAGGAATTATAATTCTTTTTGTACTAGTTTTGAAGCAACAACAAAATATTTAAAAGAAACTTATTTGCTTACACACCTCAAATATCTGAGCAGCTGTAGTAGAGTTCGGATCGCATGTAACTTCCAACTTTTGTCCATTCAGAAGTATCACTACAAGCCTTCTTCTTAGTACTGGCTAGAAGAAAAAAAATACTTTTAAAATGGCTAGAAGAATACAAAACTTCAAGGGGAATTTAGCTTTGAAGAAAATAAAATAAAATAGACCTATTAAATATACGTTTTTTAAACTGATAGTTGATTGTCCCACAATCTATTGTTATAAACATTGTTGAGAGTAGTTACTGATTTGTAATTTACCTTGACATCGCCTAAATGCATGACTCTTGGTGGATTAGCTGCTCGCACTACAAACTCCGGACCTATACAAGTGGTGGGGCAGTGATACTTGTCCTGAGTAGAGAGTGCGGTATCTGCTCGATAAAGTCGTGACGGTGCACGCTGCACAGGATGGCGTTTAGGCTCAGCTCTGTATAAAACAATACATCAAAAAAAAAAAAAAAAATTTAGATTACAATGTGGTCTAGTTATTTTGAATATCAATAATGGACATTTAATTAAATGCATGTTGTAATCAATAAAATGCAGAAAACATGCCATATGGCATAAAATATTAAAATCTAAATTGAAAACTCATTACAATACTCCTTACAAAAGAATTATCAAATAATCACATTCTGTATAATATTTGAAAAGTAATGCTCCTGATTAATTCTTTTATAATTTTAATTCCAGTACTAGTACTAGTATTTTAATAATTTATTTTCCCTTAATCACTATATATAGTAGAGACCCATTAATTCAAAATTGAAAATTGGCAAAATTTGGAAAAAACGATCTAAAAAAAGATGTATACTGAAACAAAAGCTCCTAACAAAAAAAAAAAACCTTGTATATTTTTAATAAAAACAATACATCAATGTAAGAAAATTAAAAAATGCATGTACATACTGAAAAACACAATCAAATCAGTTAATTTAGATTCAGTCAGTCAGGATAAATTCCTGTATGTCCACAAATTTTATAAAATCCAAGCTCTAGAAGATTCATATCTTCTTTTTTCTTATTAAAGACATTATACATATACTTTTTTCTACAGACAATGATTTAAAAAAAAAATTGGTTATATTTTTCTGGAATGAAGAAACTGAAGCTGTAGGTGAACATTAGCTCTGCTGATATTAGCAGTAGGATGCTGTTCAACATATGATAAGCTATCTAAGGCAACCACGGCATCTGCATGGAGCATACACTAGTGGTCCATGCTTGGTGTCCCTTTCTTCAAAGTAAATGGCAACTTCTTGTGTGACCTAATCGATTACCTACAACTAATTGCATGATATCCTGTACATTAAGTACCTGATTTACTTTTCAGTACATCCTGTGAGTTCCTATACATCCAGTACCTTTAACCATTCTTGATAACTAACAACCACTCATCAAAATGGGTTTTCTCTGTTGTTTCACAGTCAGGGATATGCTATATAAGTTCAAGGACATTGTTTTGATCACTTTCTTCATTACGGTTAGGATACTAGCGTTCCAGGTTAACTTATACTATAGTTTGCCGTCAATGCATAATACAATGATTTCCATCCTTTCATGTTGCTAGCTTCTTCAAAATATTGTAATACATCATTATTGCAACTAGGCAAAGGAATATATTTTTATACTGTGCCATAATACTTACAACTAATAACTAATGTACGTAATGTAACATGTTAGTTAGTATTTACTCCATATTTGGTATATACAAAAAAAAATCACCTAATCCGAAAAGGGTCCAAATTGTTTTGGATTAACCAAACTTCGCTGTATTTTGTTACCAACACTGTGTTTTTCAGAATTTTAAACTTTTACTAAAAAAAAATATTTTATCAAAGCCAAATTAAAATAGGATATTATACAATTTTACTAACATCATAAAGCGAGGTTAAAATAATGACTTATAAGCCAAGTTAATTGTTCTTACTAAAATTTTTAAAATATATATATGATAAATAGCTGCATTGGTGTAACTATGAAAAAAATATTTTTTTTTTAATGAAAGACTATCAAAAAATTGATTATAAACTGTTGCAGTAATATCTTTAATCATTTCAGTTTTAAATGAAAATATTGTTTTTTATTTTAAATGTATATTTTTCAAAACATTGAAATATTGACTTGTTAAGTAAGTAGGCTATTAGGTATTTTGTATTTTATTTTTGAAAATATTAAATTGAAATGTATAGTAACTAAAAAGTAAGAGTCTGGTATATTTAGATCAGTGCTGGCCTTAGGCCTGTTTGAGCCCTCCGAGGTAAAATATTGCTTGTAAGTGAGCGAAACAAGCAATATTAATATCTACAAACTCAAGCTCGCTACAAACCCACACACCCAGACAGCAAGTTACATGTAAACTTATGTATATTTAAAAATATTTGCTGGTTACATAGTTTATACGAAATAGTTTATATGACCTGCATGTCAGTTATACTGATTTTTGTTCAATGATAGGTTTAACAATAGGAACTGTTTAGCCTAATTAGTCTTGGTCAATGTACTTATAATTTTGCAACAGTCATAATTGCAAAATTCATATTTCAACAGTATACTAATTTGTTAGACTGTAAATATGTTTTTATGCATTCATTTTCTCATGACAAATTTCATGCTAAATTTCATCGCCCTTCTTAAAGCCACTAATCATTTGGATCAGTCGTGTCTGGTTCTTTGTACACTTTTCTCATAGCGACAGTGAAGTGGTTGCAGCACAGTTTGTACTTCAGTTATCAAGACAAAACTACAATTTATAAAATTTTCTGTTTGCACCATATCTGTTCTGTGGCCTACTTAACACATGATTTTTCCAGTGATACTTGAAATTAAAAACATGTTTTGTGCATGTACACATGAACACATGTATAAAAAAAATGTTACTAGGCTGTTACTTACTAGCACTTCTTTTCCCACCTATTCTATAAATGAAAACTACAATTTTAACTTTTTTTTACCTGTTCAAACATGACTGAACTGGAAGAGCAGCCTTTGAAGGAGAAGGCAAGGTTAATACTTTAGGCCCTTGATCTGATTCCTGATTCAGAACTGTTCTAGGCCATGTTCCTGCATTGCTGCAACTCTAAATAAGCAACAACAAACCCCAATTACAACTTTAATATTTACCAACTTGTTTTATTTTATAAATGTTTTGTGTTATTATAATACTATTATCTCTAATTATTTCAAAAGATTTTATTTTTCTTATATTACAAAATTACTTTTTTTTATAACAGCACCTTTTTAATAGAAGGTAAACGGTATAATATTTTGAAGCTCTAGGAAAAATCACAAGCCATGACCATACGTCCCGAATTTCTTGGAGCAGTTTTGACTTTCAACGTCATGTTCTAAATTTTTCAAATCATTCAGGACATAAGTTTGTCTCAATTAATGATTTGGTAGAAAATTATTCTTAAATTTCAGGATTATTCTGATACTTCATTTTAAGCATATATTTAAAGAAACAGCTTATATATTCATTCAAACAAAACACTCATTCATCTGATGACCTTCAACCCCCCCATCACATCATCATAAGTGTCAAAAATTCGGGTTAGAAAAATATGGTTATCTAAGATTTATAAGGATGACCAAATTAAAATAGAAATACACCTTAATTTGTACATAATAAAAAAACTTTTAAAATCAACTTTTGTTTTATGTTGTTCAAAATAGAATTTACTTCCAAACAGCACAATCAGCAACTTTTAAAAATTATTTAAAAAAATAAAAATAACATGAAAAACCTAAATATTATGCCACTTTTTATATTTGGTATAATACTTCTTTGTTATATTACAGTTAAACACAGCTTGATGTCTTACACATCTTGTATCTATACAATAGAATAAGGCATGTTCATTAGTATATTGTCAATGTGTTTTTAACATTAAATCTTGTCAATATTCAAAGCATAAATACCAAACAAAACTTAATAGAAACAGGTTCTTGTGTAACACAATTCATAAAAAAAGTGGAATTTTGAAATCAATAAATAAAAATTTCAAAAATTGCAATTAAAATATATTTTCAAGTTATAATAATTTTAAAATGTTTGATATGTGTAATTACTGAATTGACATGCAGTTTTATTTATTTAAGTACTGTTTATTAAAAAAACAAATGTTTAGATCAAAATGTAAACATTTGGTTTATATACAATGGAGAATTAAAATTAACGGTTGGTTAAAATTTGAATGAGATGTATCAGCTATTCGTAAATAAGTCAATTTGTTGTCTATCATTGTAGAACATTCTTCTAGTGATAGACAACAAATGATTAAAAAAAATTGTAATCAAATATAATTATCAAATTAAGTGATTAATTGAAAAATAATTATTAAAGAATATTTAATTTTGCCCTAGGTTAGATAAGTACACAAAGTTTCTGACACAATTATGACAAGGAAGTGCATCTACAATTGATTTTAAAATTACCTAAAGAGAAAAATAGTCTTATGACTGAGGAAAAACAGAATAAT
Organism: Callitettix versicolor; assembly: GCA_022606455.1. Lineage (NCBI taxonomy): Eukaryota > Metazoa > Arthropoda > Insecta > Hemiptera > Cercopidae > Callitettix > Callitettix versicolor. The sequence continues at coordinate 37,171,825 of CM040184.1, forward strand.
ACTTCACAAAATACTCACTGGAAGCGTAGTGACAGTTTCATTGTATAAATCCATGACCACATGAGAGAATGGTTTTGTCTGTCCTCTAGATTTACAATACTCCGAGATCACCTGCACATATAAGCAACTATATTCAAAGTTAGAAAATCAAGTTGTTTGCAAATTATCTTACACCATGATTTATACAAGGAGTGTCTTGTGCATAGATCAAAGTGGCAGTGAAAGTTCATTTCACGCTGGAAAGGTCATTGAAATATATAAGGCTGTAAAGTTATACATGGACACAAATTTTTCGTTTTTCATTATTAAATTATCTTTATTTTAAGCTGATGTTATCCAAGCCCCTCTCTTTCTGTTCAAAAGGAATTTCCAAAATTAAAAAACAGCAAATGTATATCTAAGATTCATCTTGTATGAGTATTAGTTATGTAGGAAAGGTTAAAAAAAAAACGTTTTGTAATTAAAAACATTTTTTGTTTCTAATACGCCATAAAATAAATCTTATTTTTACTAACTTTATGAGTAGACTAAGAAAATTTAATCAGATTATTTAATAATTTTATTTGCTTGGTTATATTTACCGAGGTGTGTAATAACTTAGAGATTTATTAACATCGAGGTTCGCATTTCTATCGAAGGAACCGTGTTATAAGAGAGATCGAGACCTGTGTAATAAGATAGAGATTCCGTACTGTGTATTAACATCGAGACTACAGTGCCGTCAAGTGTGTTGCACCGGTGTAATGTTGCCGACGCCGCTGCTTGCAGGCGCTTCAGTATCTTTTATTTAACAAGTAGAACTGGCTTAATTAAATAAAGAAAGATATATAATTTAAATATGAAGTTGATTTGGATAGGTTTTGTTCTTAAAGGCCTTTTTGTCCAATGCCTTTTTTATTGTAAGGATGGATTATAGCGGTTGACGATAATAACTGTAACTCAGATTTTATCAAATTTTAAAAACCGTTTTTTCAGAACTGCAATAATTCTCAGAATTTGGTCATAGTGAAATTGTTAGTATGATGTAACCCAAATTTTCATTTTATTTGAGAACATTGCGCCTGCAAGCAGCGGCGTCGGCAACATATACACACGGTGCAACACACTTGACGGCACTGTAGTCTCGATGTTAATACACAGTACGGAACCTCTTATCTTATTACACACGTCGATCTCTTACTTATAACACGGTTCCTTCGAAGGAAATGCGAACCTCGTTGTTAATAAATGTCTAAGTTATTACAACGTCTCATATTTACTATGGAACTGCTAAACTTAATTAATTAAAATAACAAATTCTTAAATTCTTCTAACTTTAAAAAAACAGATATTTAATGTAAAAAAAACATTTTTAATGTAAAAATATTCATCTCACCAAAGTCTCAAACTAACTATATAATTATACATTACTACTATTGATTCAATATCTTTTAACTGAAAGTTTTTATTAAAGTACCAGTAAACAAGCTTCTTAATCAATATAGCAACTTTACTGGTAATAATTACATCATAATACTTTCATACTTTTGACCTAATATCTCATACATTTGTTTTATAGTTTATAGCAATTATTATTATAATTTGTTTAAAAATATTTAAACTGTATATTATTATAAATTAACTTTCACAAACTTTCCATCCAACTAATTCCCTTTTAAAACAGATTTAATTTAAAATCTATAAAAAAAAATAAATTATTTTCAATAAATTGTATTGAAAATTAATAAAAATATGTAAATAAATATCAACGTTTTTACAAATATTCATTATTATAGAGTTTCAAATTTGTTTTGGTATTAATAGAATATGATTTGTAACAAGACTTGTCAAGTTTACATTTGTTAACAATTACACTAAAAACTGTTCCAATAGCACATTTCCTTAGGAGATACTTGAAATATTTGCAATAAATGTCACATTACATAATTTCTTATTCATTTGCCAATTTGTGACATAGAAAATCGCCAAGTAAATAAAAACAGGGATTTCTTGCAAATATGACATTTTCACAGTAATTTTGAATAAAATAAACAAACAAAATACCGTTTACCCATTAAAAAAAATTTCTGCAAATTGTTTAAAGCGTTAAACTACTGAGTAAAATATACAGACTGTAATATAAGCTACATAAACTGTAGCTAACTTTTAAAACAACCTAAATAAGAAAACAATAAATTACTGTTGCCAGTATCACTTGAGCCAGCACTGTTTCACTTCCTACTTCCTTCACACATTGCTTTTAATCTTTTCACAACACACTGACTGTTCAACTCTTATCTAATTCCTGCTGACTGATTCAAGGCCACTTCAATTCTTGCAACACTAACACCGACGCAAAACCAGACCACCTTGTAATAAGCCAATCACTTACCACTAAACCACGCAGTTTTGAATGAAAATACAAATTTACAGTTAATTATAGGCCGAATAATTTAATATATGTAAATAAAATTTGTCCTTTTAAACTACACAAAATTGATTTAAAAACGAAACAAAAAATAATACAATTTAAAACTATAAAACTAAAATTAACCAATTTCTAAGTACTGTTTTGTTATTACAGAAATTCATGCAAAGCCTAAAATTTAAATAATTATAAAATTAAAGAACAAAGAATTGTACAATCTAAAAAAATGTGGAGGAAAATATTGTTTTTAGTACTGCATCTCCTCGGACCCATAATGGTTTGTTACAAAAAAAGTATTTCATTAATTTTTAGTTACCACTTGTAATGAAATAAATAAAATTAATTGAAAAAATAAATGAAATTACCTGAATACATTTATACATGTATGTAAATATCACAAAAACTATTAGTTATTATTTATTAATTGTGACTTATGCTGCAATAGGTTAAAAAAAAGATGAAAATTGGAATGTCACTCAAAAACTGCAGAAGATATAGATTAACTAATTATTATAATAAAGGCAGCACACACCTAAAGGAAAGCGAATTTTCAAAAATAATGTTTTTATCTTATGCTTTTCTTATATTTCACCTTGATAATCAGAAATAAATATACTGAAAGTTCAAAATAATATTTTATGCATATTTTAACGCTGACTACAATGGTGAAATAAAATTTCTAAGATTTGAAACTGTTAAGACAGATTTTGTTAGATAATGAACTTGTCCAAATGTTATTATTTTGGTAATAACTACAGTTGACTTCTGTGTTAAGTTTGAATCAAATCGGATCAAAACTGTCAACTTAATAACACATATGTATATTGTATGAGATATAAAAACAAATTAAAAGTTATTTAGGTATCAATGATAGTGTTAATTCCAAGCTCCTGGGTCTAGTTCTTACTATGAAGGTCACTCCAATAGGTAATTTTCCAATGATAATTTGCTAATGTAAGAAATACACAAAAAATAAGATAACCACTTATAATAACACACCCAGACATTAAATAAAAGTGTTTCTAAAAGATGGTCATTACAAATCTTAAAAAATGTATATTTTTATTTTTTAATTTTTTAAAAATTTGGTTTCACAATTTTAATCAGTGTTAAAATCTACATTAGCATTATGTATTTTTAAATTCTGTTGAAAACAAGAAAAAATGTAATTACTTTCGTGTTTTTAATATATTCTGATTTGATTCAAACGTAGCACAAAAATCAAATGTGATATTAGATTTGATGAATTCATTACCCTGTAAACTCTGTTCAATTAATTTAAAATAACGGTCAATACAATTCTTAAAAAAGTTGTAATTTTATCTGATTTTTTTAATGTGATTTTATTATCACATCTGTATTGAATCGGTATGAATTAGCATTTTAAATTTTTAACAGGAATTGAACTTAAGAGAATAATTTTGTCAGCAGTCAAGGATTGTTTTCATTTTTTTTTTTAACTTAATAAAGTTTAACAAAAAAATAATGTTAGAAATCAGCTTCCATCACATTAGTAAGACAGCTACTTGCCACAGTTATAAAAAATTTCAATGTTTTTAAATACCAGTAGTTACAGGAAACCGTTAGAATATTACAGCCCTACTAATTATTACACTTAAAATACTTTTTAATTTAAAAATCAAATTCATTGATAATGTTTTCAAACGTAGCCCTAATGCATTACATGCAACATCGTTCTTGTGTATCGTAAACCTCAAAGTAACAGTCACAAACAAGTCCTTTGGGAGTTTATTGAGGCACTCTGCCAATTGTAGGGTACCCACTGTACTTAGCTATACTTTACTCAGACAAGAGGTAATATAGCTGTTTTATCCTGTGCAGGAATTCTTTCCTTCTTAATTGTTGTCATTAATTACTATAAACACTTAATTGTATTTACTAAATGTTTTTAATAGTGAGTTGTTGTAATAAGGTATTTTGCTTCTAGAAATATGTTTTTCAGAAATTAACATTTGTATTTATTAATTATAATACATTATATATATATATATATATATATATATATATATATATATATATATATATATATATACACACACACACACAATATTATATTAATTCCAAAATTATATTTTAATTAGCCTAATTGTATTAATACAAGTATATTAATATTAACTGTATTAATTGTGATTGTATCTTATATTGTATAAATATGAGATATTATAAGTGGTTATCTTATTTTTTGTGTATTTCTTACATTAGCAAATTATCATTGGAAAATTACCTATTGGAGTGACCTTCATAGTAAGAACTAGACCCAGGAGCTTGGAATTAACACTATCATTGATACCTAAATAACTTTTAATTTGTTTTTATATCTCATACAATATACATATGTGTTATTAAGTTGACAGTTTTGATCCGATTTGATTCAAACTTAACACAGAAGTCAACTGTAGTTATTACCAAAATAATAACATTTGGACAAGTTCATTATCTAACAAAATCTGTCTTAACAGTTTCAAATCTTATAAATTTTATTTCACCATTGTAGTCAGCGTTAAAATATGCATAAAATATTATTTTGATCTTTCAGTATATTTATTTCTGATTATCAAGGTGAAATATAAGAAAAACATTATTTTTGAAAATTCGCTTTCCTTTAGGTGTGTGCTGCCTTTATTATAATAATTAGTTAATCTATATCTTCTGCAGTTTTTGAGTGACGTTCCAGATTTCATCTTTTTTTTAACCTATTGCAGGCTTAAGTCACAATTAATAACTAATAGTTTTTGTGATATTTACATACATGTATAAATGTGCAGTACTATTAAATATTATTAAAAACATATTTATGGCCTGACAGTATTCAGGTAATTTCATTTATTTTTTCAATGGTAACTCATTTTACATTCTGACTCTAATTAGTTGAGTTATTTTATTATACAAAATGTACAAAAGTCCATAACACTTTTTTTCCACAACAACCTTGCTACATACTATGACCTGCCAATTGGAAAGCATTTGGATAGTTAACAATCTAATGACGAATTAGTAACTAACATTACAGAAAATGATGTTGCAAAGGTTAGTACTAAGCCTAATTTTGAAATTTTATGGACAAAATATTTTAACAGAAAAATATTACTTCCAGGTTGGTAACTCATATTACATTACGTCTTTTCATATAGTTTATTTAAAATCAGTTAAAATACAAGATCAAATTTTTTCACACATTACTAAACCAATGTCGACATTAATCTTTAAAATAAAATGTTTTCTTGAGCTCTTCTTTTATTAGTTGTAAGTGTTTGTAGTTAGATGTAGAATATGGTACAAAAAATTAAATTGTTGTATTAAAACAATGTTGCCAACATTCTCCAATTAACAGCACTAATGTAGATCAGCTGTTACTTTATTATAGAAAAAAAACTTCTTTTTTTTCTCCTTTTTCATGAACATGCCCTTCTATACTTTATGTCAGTTAGATGAGGATGAGAGATCGACATTGTGAGGATAAAGCAACAACAGGAAATGCATCTTGAACCCGTAACAATGAGGTGCGCCAGTTCAGAGATTGACTGGTGTGTTAGCCAACTCAACCATCAAATCATTCCACTTCAAAACTGTTAAACGGATTTTGTTCAGTAACAAACTTGTTTAGGCTATTATAAAAATAAATATTTGAGCAAAATTTTAATAAAAATGAAAAAAATAGCAATGTAAGCTTGCCAATACACCCACACATACAATCTTTAACAGCTTCTTAAAAAATGACCTAGAGGTATATTTTATGATCATCGCTTATTTCAACATTCTGGGTCTGGGACATACTATGATTGTCACTACAATTTTCCAATGGAAATTCACTAATAATTTTAATAAAATCTGTATTATTATCAACACAAAGAGATGGTGCTAACGCATACATTTTTTATGGAAGGTTCATATTTTTCATAATTCAAATACTTTGCATTTATTTAAATAGGTTTGTAGCAGCGTAATCATGGCACATAACCCTCATAGGTGCAACAGAAGAGAATTTCAAATAATTATTTTCTTATACATTTTTCTAAGTCATAATTCACCACTTTTCTGTATTAAAATAGCACTATAAACTTTAAATTATATAAAAAATTAAACGCAAACATAGCCTATACTTCACTTTAGAAAAATATCAGAAAAGTCTGAACACATTAGAGTATTATAAATATTGTACTTTGTTATTAAAAAAAAAGTAAGCTTACTATCAAAAGTTATAACTTATTGATACATATTATTATATCTCATGTTATTAACGTACTGTACTTTTATAAGGAAAATAATGAAAAATGTTATAAAATACTTTTAAATTGCTAACACTATACAATATTGTTATAGGTACTTTACATCTAAAGGAATTGTTGCCAGTGAAAGCTGCAATATTTTTAATTAAACTAAACTCATGCTGGTTTAAATATTCTTCCGCAAGTTCTCCACTAATACAAGGTAGATTAAAACTTTTATTATAAAATAAAATGTTAAGGCAATACGTTAGTATTAAATAAAATTTATATTCCAAATTAAAATTAAAGTAGTTCCAAACCAAAGTAAACTTTTGGATACTTAGGCTAATGACTGTTAATTAAGCGGTACAACAATGTAGAGAAGTTATTGCGATCATAACGATGCAGAAACAGTGTTTACAGGTTGTGTACAACAAGAAGGTTGGCAGGAAATGAACATATATGGTAGTCCAGTAGAAGTTCAAGGGGAACAAGATGGGGATGAAGTGACTGAAACACTAGTTTTCAATTGTATAATATAACTGTACAATTATAAAACTGCTCATAATTTTTCAATAGCTTCTTTGATATATCAAATACTTCTGCTGAAATAAATAATTTTTTAAAACAAATTTCCTTTGAAAAATGAACTAAAGACTTCTAGGCCAAATTTTGAGGTGTGTGTGTGTGTGTTTTACTATTACAATATAGAACTTGTAATTTTGGTACAATATGAATCAAAATTGGTTTTATTAATAGCCTGGGTGAGTCTGTTACCTTATAAAATCCAACTGTTTCACAAATTGCAACTATTCCAATTAAAAAAAAAAAAACTTTATTAAAACATTAATGAAAATTTGATTTTAATCATAATCAGAACTAAAATCTGCATAAATTAGTAACTCAAACTGTTGAATTTAATTGAAAATACACATAAGAATAAATCGGATGGTATTCAGTTTTTTTCCATATTTTCAAAGTAATTTTAACACTAATTTACACAGATTTTTAGACTCATTTTATCGGTGAAATCAAACTTTAAAAAATTTTACATAAAAAAATAGCCACAGATGTCATTATGGAAGCATTCACAAGTTTACTTTTTTATATGTTCAAAATGTCTAAGACCATTGAAAATTATGCGTAAATGAAATATATGCCTTGATCATTCTGTCAGCAGACAACATCCTATCCATTAAAACAAGTGATATTCAATAACAAAATACAAAGTAAGACTTTTACTTAGTTCTAAATTATATTTTGCTTTAAGTTTGATATAAATTCCAAAAATCAGTAATCCAATACTCACTTGCAAAAGTGTAGCATGAATAAATAAAATTATCCACACTTTTAAAAAAATTCTTTCTTTTTTTAATTAAAAATATCCATTCAAGCAGAAGCATTTATTACAAAAAGAAAGAATTTCCAATCAATCCTTTGATTGGCACAGTTTCGTGTGATGCAAGGATGATAATGAAATTCCAAAGCTTAACGAGGATTAACTCTAAAGTCAACACGAATAACAAAGTTCAGCGCAAGATTTTCATTGAATTCTTTTTTTTGTTCTTTAGTTTTACTTTTAAATCCAACTGTTTTACTGTGAAACAGAAATAATTATAGTACCTAAAAATGAAAAAGCATTTTCCAATGAAGAGAAAATAGTTGCATGCATTTACATCACAGTATTATGATAAATAATTTATTCTTGAAAATATGCAATACATTTGAGAATAAATTTGTGATCATTAAAGATCATCCTTGACTAAGACAAAGTAACTGCTAAATTAAATGTATGAATATTATATTGTATGGTAGGCTTCAAACCTAAAAAAGTAACATAGTTAATGTGTATTCAGAAAATCTATTTAGCATAAGGCTATACAAATGTTAAATAATTATAAAATAACTAAATTTTTGGGTTTCACATTTAAATAAAACAATAATAAGTACAAAGTATACATAATAATTCTTTTATGTGAAAAAAATAACTTATACAAACATGCCACTACTAACAAAAACACAATCTACTTACATTAAATGGAAGATTTGCATTGGTCTGTGTTAAAAACTAATTATATTGTACTAATTATCTGCAATAATTAAATTAAAACGATTCACTATTATAAAAATATTATATTAAAATATTGGAAACATGATTTAAAAAAAACTGTAACAATGCAGAACCTTAGAACATGGCTGTGATACAGTAGTTAACTAAATCACAGTGCTTCAAATGCTGATTGAAGTAGTCTAATCACTGTACAAACTGAGATTGAAATAACTGTAGAAGATATTTTTAAGGCAGTGCCTCAGTATTCCAAGAAGCTATTTAATTTTTGTTGCTTTACTTTTTCATGCTTTTCATTTCTGTTGTAAATATGTATTGTGTTAAAATTTTAGGTTATTTTAAATTTAAAAAAGAATTATAATACAATATTGTTAAAAGTAAGTAAGTTTTTACTTTTATTATTTAAAATAAATACGGTACACAGTAAATACTTTTTACTCGTAAATCATAATTACCAAGTAAATTGTACAAAAATTTAACACATACTTCCTCACATTCAATTACAAGTAGGCCTACTTACTTATTGAATCAGCCTAATTTCATAAAACTGGTTCATCAAATTTTTGACATTTATGAAGAATCATAACTAAGTCAGCATAACAAATTCAAAACAAAGGAAACTAGTTTGTGACAAAATTGAAATAGACAACACAAACCCTGTAACAGTCAGGGTATCTTTTTTGCTTTTCCAACCTAATCCTGAATAGAAAATGTCTATTATTTTAAGTTTCCTACATTGATTTCAGTCATAAATCTTCAGAGAGACGATCAAAATTTGAAGAAAATATGATAACCTAGTTTTGGGAAATCTGTGGATTTTTCAGTTTGAACTTAAACAGGCTGAATATGATTTGTAAGAATTTCTTTAGGAAAATGACCTATTTGAGATGCAATTGAAATAAGATTCAGACCAAGGACAAGTCCAAATTACTAGTTTTATTAAACATATATTTTTTTAAATCAATAAATATTTTGTTATTCTTTCAAGTAAGAAGAAATATTACAAATGTTTTTTTATAGTGGTATACTTATACATAATTAATTAAATTGTATTTTATTTTAGGACTTTCTTTCTTTGCATATATTTTCGTTTAACTTGAACTAAAATATTTTAACTTTAGTATTTAAATAAAACTGTGTTAAAAAATAACTTATATTATTATTATAGAATTATTGAATTTGTTGAAATCATAATTCATTAATTTGTAACCCTCAGACCATGGACATGGAGTCCAAATTATTAGCTAATTAGAAATATTTTTTAAAAAATCAATAAATATCTTGTTATTCTTTATAACAAGTAAGAAGAAATATTACGAATAAATATTTTAGTGGTATACTTATACATAATTAATTAAAGATTATAGCACTTTTTGTATTTTACTTTAGGACTTTCTTTGCATATATTTTCGTTTAACTTGAATTAAACTATTTTAAATTAAATATATAAAAACTTAAATTAAAACTGTGCTAAAAAATAACTTACATTATTATTATACAATTATTGATGTTTGTTGATGTCATAATTCATTAAATGGTTTACACAATCAAACAAAAGTCCAAAGATTTGTAATCGTTATTCATTCCAAAAGCAAAGAATCTGTTTCTATTTCAACCTTCAATAAGCAACTTTACAAACACGCTTGTTGAATTTGACTACTCTTTTAACATTGCTTCTGATCGACAGATTTAAACAACGCTGTTTCACTCACAGATTGTGCAAGGAAAGGCTTTGTGGATCAACTGAGAGGATTATTGTTAGATTGGAGCTGCAGGTATTGAATAGGCGGAACTAACACACTGTGACAGCAATAGACACGATTCAATGCCGCCTGCATCTCGGAACTAATTTCAGAGTATTTATGAATAATCACACAAAGAAGTTAAAGAACTGACAGCTGACTAGCAGTGAATTGCCAATCTCAAATACAACTTGTTGAACGATATCTGCTGTTGAAATTTAAAATTCATAAAATAAAATACAAGTATGAAGTAGTTTGTTTTCTCACTTAAATCAATTATAATTCTGATTTCTGGACAGTAAAAAAAAAAAATCGTTAATAGGTTTTACAATCTATGTTAATTGTAAAATAGCTAGGTTGTAAAATATCATGAGTTCACCAACATTTTTTTGAATTAATGATATTTTTTTACTCTTAAAAAGGGTTGGAAGTTCTTGTAAAGGGTTATCTGCAGCGTTTCTGAACTTGCATACCTCAAAGCCATTTGTATCACACTGCAATTACTGTCTTAAGATTAAGCTTTTCTGTTAACTTCATCCTAAATAGTCTAACTGATATAAAATATTGCCATTTAGACAAAAAGAACCTAACGTCTTCTACCACTATTAATTTTTGGGGATACCTACCACAATAGAATAAGAAAATAACTTTAAAAAATTTGTTTGCTACATCTACGACATACACAATTTTGTTTAATATGCTTAAAAATACTCAAAAAATAATACTGTTTATTAATCAATTACTTACAATTACTGTACTTGTCTGTGTTAGTGTTTTGACACAAATGTTTACTTATGTAATTATAGTGTTAGTGCATACATATTGGAAAATGAACTACTAAAGCAGCAATCATGGTAAGACCTGGAGATGTAACCTTGATATGAGCCATGATCCTGACTTTTAGATAACTTTTTGAGAGGTCTTAAAAGTCTTATGTATATGTGTGTGTTAACAGTTAGCACTCTCATGTTAACAATTTTGGTCTTATCTGATTCAAACTTGATAGAAAAATAAATTCCGGTAATAGCTTGGAAAAGTTTGTTATTAAGCAATCTGTTCAAGTAATAAAAGCACGGTCATTACAAAACTTAAATAATCACTTCACGCAGCAGTCTTGCTAAATATAAATGAATTACCTTCTACTTTTCTTTACCTTACCCGATTTGAAATTCTTATTTCGCAGCATTAAAATCTGCATATATTAGCATTTTAAACTTTCAAATTACACTGAAAATACAAAAGCAAACCCTGCATGCCATCAAACAATGACAATGAATTATGAAAATTTAAAATGCCAATTCAGGCAGTTTTTAATGTTGATTACTATAGTGAAATCATATTTTCAAAAACACTTAAGATAAAAAAATACTAACTTTTAAAGATTTGAAATGGCTGCCATTTTGAAACTGTTGAACAAATTTTGCTGGTTAAGGAACTTGTCAAAAGTTTCAATCAAATCAGACCAAAACTGTGAATGGAGCATACTAAAACGAAGACACACACACACACACACACACACACACACACACACACACACACACACACACATTTTAACAACCCCTCAAGAAATGATCTCAAAGTCAGGATTGGTGCTAATTTCAAATTCCTGGGTCTGAGTCTTACCATGATGACCACTCAAGAACTCATTTTCCTAATCAAATTTGTTAAAGAAATATTATTTCATTACTATAATTAATGTTAATATCTGCATAAGTTAGTATTTCAATTTTTCAAAAGCTATTGAAATTAACAAAATAAATTTGATGGCGGTCAAGATTCTTTACTGTATTTTCAATGTAATTTTTAAGTTTAAAATGATTGTCTGATCACACAACGATTATATAGGGTGGTCCACGGGAAAGGGATGGTTTTAAAAAAAATCACTGCTCCTCAGTTCTAAACAAAGATAATTTTTATTTATGCAGTAATGAAGGTAAAGTTATGCCATTTAAAAGAAAAAATACATTACTTCAATTTTTAAAACTTACATCACCCAAATGAGTCGTGACGAACACACATATCCAGTTTTTCTCAAAAATTTGCTTCCACTCTGCCCAATAATTGTTCGTTGATTAGCTCAGTCTGGTTTCTTATTGCCATCGTGATGATGTGCAGCATTTAACTCCTGTACAATTATAATTTTATATGGGTGTAACCCTAAGTCCTAGTGTAAGATACGCTTTACAGTGCTCTTACTCAGTCAAAGTTCCATAGCGTGACGCCTAGCAGAACAGCCGGGACTGTGCTGAATTGCCTCTCTCATTCTATCCAGAGTGAATATCATGAGGGGCCAGGTGGCTTTGTTTTCATAACAGATCTCTTAGATCTAAATGCATTCACCCACCTTAAAATGGTATTGTGACTCGGTATTTCACCATGACACCCTATATGAAAGAGACGCATGAAGTATCATTGAGTTTCAAGCACAGACTCACCACTTTTTACAAAGTATCGCACGCAAACATGCGATGATCTTTCATCCACAGTAGCATATTGGCGACTAAATGGCATGAAATAGGAGTTGTGATGTCCACCGCGAGTCTTCCCTTCATCCAGTCGTCGAGTAAAACGCGATTCAAAAAGTCCGTTTCAAATGGACCACCCTAAATTTTGTTAACATATATGGTACAATTTTTACTTATCCAAAGCAATATATAAGTAGGTAACTTACTACTAATGATATCAACTTGACATCTAACAGATCCATGAGGGAAGCTCTCACAGAAGGATCAGAATCAGTCATAGACTTAAGGATGTTGTGAAGACTTTGGCTCTTTGAATGTAATGATACGGCACTTTGGATTGAAATTCCGACTGAATAAATCCACATCTGAAACACATTTTTATGTCAACATTTTGTAAGTTAAATTAATCAAATGAAATTTTTATCATTCTTGGAGTGCAGTGTCGTTGAAAAGAATATCTAACATCTCTTTAACTTTATTATAATTATTTCATTTTTCCATTAAATTTATCTAAAAAAATAATTAGTTATTAATACAGTTCTAACTACTCAATTCTCCACAAGTTAATTGAGCGAATTGAACGAATTTAATAAATACATTTTTATCTAATCTGTATCTTTAAAATCAAAGCCATTTGTAAGACCAACACCCAGTATTATTTATTGAACACTTATCCTATGATCTATAGAGGTTTGTTTCTGTGCACACACACACACACACACACACACACACACACTTTGCCATTTTGTGTGTGCCATTTTGAATGACCCTTCAAAACCTATTCTAGAAGTCAGGATCGATGCACATTTCATAGTATTAAGTATAATATTAATGGCTAGCAGCTATTTTAATGATGTAATAGAAGAGAATTTCTAGAATAGGCTATAACAACATAAAATCAAATAAAAATATTTTTTTTCATATTATAAAAAAAAAAACTCTTGACTACAGTGAAATTTATATTTTTTTTATCTTACATGTTTAAAAAAATCTGATTTTATCATTTTCAAAAAGATTCAAATCAGCATAAATCAGCACTTTAAATTTTCAAAGTTGACTGAAAGAACAAAATTGGTTTACTGTTAGAAATGGCTAGTTTTTTCAATAGTGTTTTTCACAGCTATAGTGAGGTCCGCAAAAAAAGGTCATATCAGCTTTTTACCCCCATTGTTTTGTGTTTCTCCTAATACATTACTTTTGTAAGGTTTTTTTGTAATAAAGGACATTTCTGAGTATGTCCTATAATAAAACTACATAAAAATATTAATAACATGCATCTTTTGGAAAAAATTATTCAAAAATTTTCCAAGAAGAGGACTATGGTGGATCAGTTTTTGTCACATCTCTTCACTCACCCTCTCCCCTCAAGAAGAAAATTTAGTTACCTCACTGCATGTATATTCTATATTTTAACAAAATCTGCCTACATAGTGGAGGAAGCTGAGGTGAGCTGCCTACAATATGCTACTTATAGCTCCTTACTACTCTCACGAAACCTCACATTCATTACTCTACATAGCTTGGCTATCTCTTAAGTATAAGCAAATCGTGTTGATATCAATTACACCGGCCTAATAGTGTTTCATTTGGAATCCTGGGGACCTCCCACTGTACCGTAGGCTTACCCATTCATCCAGGGTTCAGTATGGATGAGGCTCACTTCCTTTGCAATTTGTGGGTATTCCCATAATTAAGAACGTAAAATAGAATGAACAGGATACCACCGCATAGCAAAAAAGCTGGTCAAACGGAGCATGACTGATAAGACCTCTGTTATAAGGGTCAAGAAAAAGAAAACATTGAAAGGGATTTAGCAGAGGAAGCATCTACAAGCACCTCAATAAGGAACTAGGAAGTTACTCATTAGAAGTGAAAGAGTTATTCGCCTTGAATCCTTTCCAAATCCTAGACTTTATAAAGAGATTAGAACTGGAGAAGGCACTGTAACTGAGCATCTCAAGAATATAGAAACAGGACACATTATATCTACAAAGGTCGCAATGCAATAATAACCCTATAAATTCATTAATTGAAACATATGTAGGCAAATATAAGAACTTAGATATATTAGGATTTTCCATTGCCAAATAAATATTTTTATTTTTGCCAATAGTTTCTGAATCGGAACTTTTAATTTATTGTTTTCTTATATGTTTTCTATAGAGAAGATAATGCTCGTTGAGCAGCTTTGCGTTTCGAGACAAATCTGTATTTTTCCAAACATCAATAGACTTTGTGGTTTACTCAATAACCCTAACCTATGAGTAAATAAAAACAATGAGTAAAAAATAAAAATAAAGACATTAAGTAGAAAAATGTGAGTTATGCAAGGAATGTTTAAATTACAACTGTGCCACCCCTGCAATACATACACTGGTACAAGGTATTTGCACTTTGACATTCCTGTGGCAACTTTATAATTTGTTCAGCTATAGCAACAGTAAATTGTTGTGGTTTAAAACCTGAACCCAAACTTACTGCAAGTATGTGTTTCGGTGTTGTTTATCCGCGCAAATTTCCTGTCAAGTAACCTGAGTTTGTTTCTGCTTTGGTTTTTCTTTTCAATTTATTCACACTTTATTATTTCTTGACTTGTTAAATGACTTGTTCATTTAGAACAATGCAGTATATAATATTCACTAAAAAAACTATTTTTACAGTGACAACGAAATTTACGTAAATGTTTCTCACCATACAAATACATAGAATGTACTGTGATTGTGCTAAAGTTAAATTTTGTAAATTTCAAAATGTATAGGTTGTATCAAATATATTTTCAGATAGTAAAAGCGTAAAAACACATTTTTTTTATCTCGATGAGTGTCCAAGAGGCTTAGCGATCCTACCGTACATATCTAAAAATAATCTCACTTGTCTACTCAAGATACATATACACATTTACTACTTACAGCTTGGCTAACCCTAAAGTGTAAAGCAACCAGTGTTGATGGAGTGAATGACATTTGCCTAATAATGTATCAAATGGAGCCCTGGGTACCTATGAGACCTGGCAACTTTTCAGTGTAGCTTAGCCTTATCCATGCATTTACAGATGGACCTCATTTCGCTAGCTACTCATGGGAACAAAATGAATAAGAAAATAAATAAAATGAGCGGCATCTCACTGCGCTCAACTTCCATTAACGAGGGTCTAGAAAAAGAAAAATTTGAAGATAATTTAGCAGGTGCATCTGTAAACACCTCAATAACAAACAAAAATTAAAAGTGGGGCAGGTATCCACCTTGAATCCTAATAACTCCTTGATATTATGAAAGAACTAGTACTGGAGAAGGTTATGGTAATAACTGAGCAACTCAGGAATACAGAAATGTGGTGCAATAGATGTACAAAGGTCATCTGTATGAGTGTGCCTATACCAGAGCATTCTGCTGGAAACTTAATGAACTAACAGATTTTAATTCTATCAGGTGCAACTTTGTTATAGCTAATCTTAAGACCACATTAAAAAAAAATCAGAAACCATAGATTTCAAGCCTCTATTTTGTTAGACACTTTTTAAGTTAACTAAACAATTTTCATACAATTTGGAAAAAATATCCTTGAATTAATCACATAAAACTTATGTATTTTAATCCTTTTCCCTTTGTCATTTTGCTGAAATTTCAAAATTGTTTTTCTTAATTAAGATTCATAAGCTAATATCAGATTATCGAATTTTAAGTAGCAAAAATTAGTTAGGAAGTATATTGAAAAATAAAGTAAAGTAATTCTATTAAAAGAGATTGCACTTTGTTCTTCAATTTATTGTAGAATCTTGAATTCCCTTTATTTCAAATCTGATAGACTCAAAACAACCAAAATCTTATGAGAAATTTTTGAAAATTTTCCCCTGAACCAGATTTCTTGATCAATAGCAACTTACACATTTTTTAGGGGGCTTTATTTTAGCCATTTTAAATATTAAAAGTATAAAAAAAGTTTTATAATAGTATTTTTTTAGAAATAAAATAATAAATAATTTCTCTTATATTTCTATTTCAGTACCATCTTCATGTAACATTTACACTAACAAAAAGGTTCTTTTAAGGTTAGTTTGTTTTCAATTTTGCCTCTACTCGTTGCCATCACTCTTAAATAATAATTTATAAATAAAATAATGTATATAGTACTTTTACAATTAATTTGAAATTTATTAATTTGTAATTTAGAAAAATTCTCCTCATTCAAACTCGCAATTAAAAATGTATAGTTGATATTACCTTCTGTTGCTGTTCAGCCTATTTGAGGCTATTTTAAGTTTACCAATCATTAATACTCTTGAATTGAAATTCCATTTCAAACATATAATTCTTGTTAGGCTCCATTATTATCTATTCAAATGTTATATTTGTTGGTTTTACTAAAATAAAATTCTTTCAGACTTTCTAGTTCCTTGTCATTCGTTTTGTAGTCTATTTCAAACTCAAACTAAATTACTATTTTTTAACAATACTTGTATTATTCAATTCTTACCATATATCTGTCTTCTGTGTTTCATTTCTCTTTACATTAATTACAGTTTCAATGGTTTATCTATAGCATATACTTAACCTATATCTTCTAGTATTTTATTTTTTTAAACAAACAAACAAATAACACGTTACAACTAAACTTTAACCTTTTACGGTTTTACCTTAAAATCATTACAGTTTGTATACTGTTTTTGAAACATTTATTAAATTTAGCACTCGATTATATTTCTTCAATCCTGTTTATAAGGATTATGTTTACCTAGATTAGTAACATATTGAAAATGCAATAATTTAAAAACAAACAATAAAATCATATAAATGTTTACCACTTATGAACAAACTGAGTTTTGAAACAACCATTAAACCTCAATTAAATGACTGTCCCATTCAAAAGAAAATAGTTCCCTCCCATTTAAATTAGGCGGTTGTACCCTTCTTCTGCGAGATGGTGTAAACAGATTTACAATTCAAATTTTGGTTTTCTTAACTTTAAACCACAATTTGATTAAGAGTTGTTGCCTAAGGCCAGCAGTATTTTCTCCAAGAAGCATTTCCAGCAAATTTCCCTTGGAAAATTAGCTATCTGAGCTGCCCTTATAGTAAGACCCAAACCCAACGCCTTGAAATGAGCACTGATCCTGTTAAAATAATAGCATTTTAAACTCTTACATTTTTTTTTAAATTGAAAAAATAACCCTGACCACCATAAAATTAAAATTTGAAAATGCTCATTATGCAGTTTTAAATGCTGAAATCAGATTTTCAAAAAATTGTGAGGTACAAAAGTTATGATTTTTCAATATTCGAAATGTTTGCCATTTTGAATCTGTAGTCAATAGATTTTTGCTGATAATGAAAGTATTCAGGCTATTATTAAAATTGATTTTCATTCAAAGTTTGAATGAAATCAGATCAAAATTCCAAATAGAAGAGTGCTAAAACAAACAAATAAACAAAAACCACACACACACACACACACACACACACACACACACACACACACACACACAAATATTTATTAAAAAAATTAATAACGTTACTTAGAGGGCAGGATGGGTGCTCATTTCTAATCTCAAATCTAAGTCTTACCATAATGGCCACTCAATAACTTATTTTCTAATAAAAATTCACATGTAATTAACAAAACTTCCTAAAATCAACTATAATATCCAAAATTATGAACAAACTGTTTGTGAGCAATCAAAATAATGTATTACAAACGGAGAATCACTAACCTAGTTTTACAAAGCTGCACTAGAAATAAAATAATAACACTGCTTGAATTTGCAAAACTAATGTACGAAATTACCAACAATTTGAATACAGAAACTGTTATGGGTGTTTAAATTAGTCCCCTCCTAATTCGCAATGATTTAGAGAGGAGCTTAAGGGACAAATAAATGACCCCGTGTCCTTAGCACCTGGATCCATTGCTGGCTTAACCAACGGCAAAAACAGCCCGGTTAAAAGCGTTTCAATGTCTTAATATAGGATTATTGCTGAGGCGATGTTTTGCTCTTACATTTACATAGCGGCAAAGTTCGACTCCTCTTGCAGGATATGTCTGCTTTTAATTTAACGGATTATAAATATTATTTTGAAAGATCCTTTTATCTTGTGAAATATTTAAATATAACTGTACAGCTCAGCATTAAAACTAGTTTTTTACCACAGATTTTATTATTATTTTTTAAACAAAACATTGTATTTTTAATGACTTTAATATCATATGTTCTAAATACAATATTATATTAATATTGTACAAATCAATTGTACAATATTGAAAAATTGTACTGTCAAAATTTCAATACATCACTTTTTTTATTTAACACTTCCTTGAAAAAATTGTGATTAACTGTATCACAATTAGGCTGAGTAAATGTAAATCTGCCCAAATTAGGCATTCTAAGTTTTTTCAGTGAAATAACTGGACTAAAGAATTTTTTTTACTTTGAATTGTTTAGGTGAAAAATACAACAACAAAAATGTATAAAGTTAACTCAACTGTATGTCCAAGTGAAAAAACAAAACATGGGTAATACCCTAAACATAATGTGAAAATGAAAAATTAATTTTTCATAATTATATAGTGTAATTATTCTGTGTTAATAATTACTAAGCCCGAAATACAGTCTAATTCAATTTGCTAAACTTTTCTAGTCTGTCAACCAAAATGTTCAAATACAAAAATATTTAGCTAACAAAGATTTTATTTTGTAACTGTTATGGAAAAAAAATTAGCAACTAAATTTTTTGAACACAAATAATCTTTTACAGAAATATTAATTTAAATTATCACAATAGAATATAAATTTGCAAATTAAAAAAAAAAGGAGAGGTCCCACCGAGATTTGAACTCGGATCGCTGGATTCAAAGTCCAGAGTGCTAACCATTACACCATGGGACCGTTGATTTTACCTTCGCTATTTATTCATCTTGGACCAATTCGAAGGTACAGAATATAAGAAAACCACTAATAAAGAGAATAAAATGTATGAGCTTAATTAATTACACGCTTTTATCATTATAAAATTAAAATATAGCCTTTACAGTCACACTAAACATTCAGTGTTGCAAAGAAACAAAGAATTACAATAATAAGTTACAACGTATATATTTGATGTAGTTCCGTTCTTTCATGAAAGAGCGCTCTAGTAGTACCGTTCAAGTAAAGTCTTCCAACACTAAATACAGTAAGATTGTTCCCAAATTTTTATAATTTTGTTTTCAATATAAATTTTTTTTAGCTACTGTTCCTTTTTGTTAAATACAGTTCACAAATTTAGTGGTTTTATTTAATTATAAGATTTCTGTTACCATTCATAACTTTAACCATGAAATAAAAACAATGATGTTTTAGAAATGTTTGTTTCAATTATGTAATTTATCTATCAGGTTTGATTTAAAGGATTCTGCACTTCAAATTCGAAAAAACATTTTTTGCGAAAAATGTTACTGCATCAGCTATATTGGATATTTTATGCTATTTCTCCACGAAACTGTCAAAAGTATGATAAGTCTTGCCGTTCAGCCAATATTACAGGAATTAACCAGCAACTACACTCTCAACGTTAGGAACTGAATGGGCAAAAATCTTACAGACACATCTTTCGGGCTTTATACAAGGTTTTATACAACTCCTTACCAAATTTAAAAACAATCAGTCAATGCATTTGGCCAAAACTGAGTAACAAACACAAACCAAATGCCCAACGGTGGAGTTAAAACAGTAACCTCGTTTCGCTCGATCAGTACTAGTAATAATAAATAAACTAACCTTCTCTAGCTGTGAATCAGAGTAGCCATCCTCTTGTGGCCTAAATTCAGGCGCTGTATAGGCAATCTGCTGCACACACACCTGATGCGAGGAGAGGGGAAGGAACAATATCCTGCCTTTCGAGGTCACATACAATCCTCTGGGCGTGACTACAGGCGCGCTATGGCACATTCTGGAACCGCCTGCAATCGTTAAACAGTTCTGTTGGTACAGGCATTGAATATAAACGTACTAGAAGTACAGCCACCATTATAAAAAGCGTGCTCGACATTAGCGGCTAAAGTCCAAGTAATTGAACTACCTGCCGCTAAACAAGTTGTAAGCTGCAAGGACAGGTTGTGAAGACGTTTGAGAAAAGGCAGTACTATTACCTATTTAATTGTAGTTGAACACTGCGCAGCAAGATGGTACCAGCAGCGAGTGCTCACAATCTCTCTCTCTCTCTCTCTCTCTCTCTCTCTCTCTCACACACACACACACACACACACACACACACACACACACACACATGTCCTACGTGTTTTGACCACCTAGGACACGCCTAAAATCCTCAAAAAGTGATATAAATATAAGGACCAACGTTCATTTCAAGGCCAGTTCAATAGCTAATTCATTTCTAATAAAAATTCTGAAAACCGGTTCAACAGTAAAATTTCTGTTATTGAACCAAAAATAAAAAGCATATATCCAGTTTTCTTTTTCTTTTTTATTTTAATTAAGGTAATTTGTACGAAAAGACGACAACTTAGCATAGCTAGTTTTTAACAACATAACATGAAACTTATTATAGCCTACCAGCTGTTCAATGAAATTATCTGTAGCCGCCTCGGTGGCCTAGTTGATTGCGTACTGGGCTTTCCCCCCGAGGACCCGGGTTTGATTCCCGGCCAGGGCTTGGCATTTTCATACGCTATAAATCATCCCATCGTCTCCATTAGCCCAAGTGTGCACAATAGTCGGACGTTAAACAAAAAAAAATTAAATTAGCTGATTGTTACGAATTAATATAAAACAACCGATGTTTCAATATAACTAACAAAATTACACTAACGATTCATTTCATACACTTAAATCGGTCAAACGTCTTCGTAGTTTCCGTAGTGTAGTGGTTATCGCGTTCGTCTCACACGCGCGAAGTCCCCGTTTCGATCCCGGGCGGAAACACAGTAATTTTTTTAATACGAGACTTGCGACGTGCAAAATATTACGTTATATATCAATACAAATACGTTTCTCGTATCACGTGCCCCGCAAAACCCAACATTACAACCAACTCTAAAACACGATACACGATAAAATACAGTAGCCTACGTTTAAGAAAAGTGTATGCATGCGTACTCGAGATGACGTCACCAATGGATGTTCTTGTCTTGACAGCCTCCGCACCCTTCCACTGACTTATCAGCTTATTTTTATATACCTGAATACCTGAATACAAAGAGGAATAAAAATATCCAACTTTGATACTTCTTGCAGATTTTTTTACTTCGGTCTATACTTTGAAGAAAAACACACCTAATCTTCTTAATTCACATTTAATTTAACGTTTTAATTTATTTTATTTTTGACGTTTATTTTTTTCTCTATGTAGAGAGAAAATATTGAAATCGTATTTGGAGAAGTTGGACCAATTAACTGACACCCTAACTACGAGAAAAAAAAATTTATTAGGGAATTCCCATTGGCTATTAGTTACCAGAGCGGCCATCATGGTAAGACCAACACCCGGAACATTGAAAATATAGTACTGAACTTGGAGATTGAACTTCTAGATCACTTTAGAGAGATCAGATACACGCACGCGCTCACACACACACACACACACACACACACACACACACACACACACACACACACACACACACACACACACACACACACACACACACACACACACACACACACACACACGAGAGAGAGAGAGAGAGAGAGAGAGAGAGATAGGGTTACAAAAGTTCCCGGAATCGGTAAATGAACATTTATTGAAAGTGCAAGTACAAACTTCTTCCACCGTTCATACAATTGTTGGAAACACTCCCGAAAGCCTTTTTTGAAAACTTCGTTTAGCCGCTTTGTCGCATTTTCCATCATGTCTTGCGATTCAGCAAAACGATGTCCTTTCAAAAGTGGAAACATAAAACTGGTGGGGAAAACACAGAGCTTCCTTTACGACCCTCAGACGAAAAGCTAGTCTTCTGAATGAAAATCAAAAACATCACCCAAGAAAGGAAAAATTTCGCTTGGATAAAGCGATGTTGGAGGTTCTTTTTAATACCAGGACTTGATTCACTGTGAATTTATTCTTGAAAGGAAAACAGCTAACAAAGAACTGTACAAGGAGATCCTGAAACGGTTACGAGATGCAGTTAGATGAAAACGGCTTGGAAAATGGGAAGGAAAAGATTGGTTTTTGTTGCACGATAATGTTCCGTCACATCGATCGCTGATGGTGAAACAATACCTTGCCAAGTACAACGTTACCACTCTGGAACACCCTTCCTATTCTCCCGACCTTGCACCACCGGATTTTGTTATCTGTTTCCACGATTGAAAATGACATCGTTTTGCTGATTCGCAAGAGGTGATGAAAATGCGACGAAGCGGCTAAACGAAATTTTCCAAAATGGCTTTCAGGAGTCTTTTCGACAATTTTATGAACGGTGGAAGAAGTGTGTACATGCAGGATATTTTGAAGGAAAATAAGGTTAAAATATTATACGTACTTCAATAAATTTTCACTGACCGATTCTGGGAACTTTTTGTCCCTAGCATATAGATATATCACTTTCGGAATAATTCAGTTTCATTAAACTTAGCACAAAAATAGATTTTAGTAATAGCTAGAACAAGAAAAAGTTCGTTAAGTAGCCAAAATTCTTTTAATAATTTCAAAATGACGACCATTCTAAATGTTCAGAAAAAAGCATAACTTTTTATCCTAAATGTTTCACAAATGTCTGATTTTACCAACATTAAAAAGTACGTAAGTTAGCATTTTTAATTTTTAAAATCAGTTCAAATTAAGAACTTTAATTTGACGGCGGTCAGCGTTTCGTATTTTCAGTGCAATTTGAAAATTTATAGTGCTAATATATGCAGATTTTAATGCTGATAGGCCTATCAGAGTGGCAAAAAGTGAGTAGCATAGAAAAAATTATTTTCGAAATTTACTGTCATTACGTCAGCGAAACACCTGCGTGCAGCGATTATTTTTAATTCATTACAGATAATTTTATTTCGACAATGCATTAATTTTTAGTAAACAGCTTTTTTTTGACAACAGATGCTTCTTGAAGTTTAGTAAAATTTCAAAATTGCGTGGCGCTGAAAACTCGGACTGAATAAGAGGAAGGGAATATTTTATTAATGGTGATTAAAGGTGTCAATTGCTGTTAAACAGAAGGCAATGATAGACAAACAAAGCAACAGGTTCTGTGTAAAAGGCGGTTAATTTAGCGTCCCAGCCCACCAATTTGGGCTCCATCAAGTGCAGACAATACGAATACAAAGCCGTCTGAATTTAAACGAGTAGTTCAAAGAACAGTTGACCTCGCAGTATATTCTTAATTAATGTACAGAACGCTCCAACCTTTTCCGCCAATTTAACCGGTAACCGTAATATTTACAAAAAATTTTACTGGACAAACCAAATATTATGCTTTTAGCCTACTTCATGAAGCGGTCAAAATTATGACAAGTGTTGCCGTTCAGCCAATATTACATAAAATAGCCAGTACATACACTCGACATCGTTAAAACACAAGCCACTACCTTGTAACAGAAGTGAATGGGAAAAATCTTACTGTTGTAGTCTGCGGGAGAAAGTAAAAATAGTCAGGGCGATCACCAGGCAGAGACCCGAGATACGCGGGCACTGCGAAACAGTCGGGAGTGAGTCTTGGCTGACGGGAATGAATTAGGCTTCGCAGGCCATGGCCCTTTCAGGCCGGGGAGAGAAGTACAGGAATCTTTAGTGTGCTTGTTTAGGTATTAGTAAGCGGAACTAAGTCGTGTAACTTAGTTTCTATGTTTTATAGACGATTACATTACAAGTATATCTTTCAGGCATTATACAAGGTACCATCCATAACTCTATTGTATTTTCTCACAACAACCATATAGCTATTGTATTTCCTCAAAACGACCAAATTACCTCAAAACGTCTATTTAATTCTCTCACAACGACCTATTGTACGACCTAAGTATTTTCCCATAACGACCATAACTCCTATTGTATTTCCTCACAACGACTATATAACTACTGTATTTCCTCAAAACGACCATTTTTCTACTTTAATTCCTCACAACGACCATATATCTATTGTATTTTCTCAGATCGACCATAATTCTATTGCATTTTCTCACAACGACTATATAACTATTGTATTTCCTCAAACGACCATTTATCAATTATATATTCCTCACAACGACCATATATCTACTGTACTTTTTCTTAACGACCATAAGTCTATTGTATTTATTAACGACTATATAACAATTGAATTTCCTCAAAATGACTATCTGTCTATTATGATTTCTCACAGAGACCATATGTTTATTTTCTCAGAACGACCATAATTCTATTGTATTTCCTCACAATGACAACATAACTATTGTATTTCCTCAAAACGACCATTTTCCAATTTTATATTACTCACAACGACCATATATTTATTATACTTCCTCTTAACGACCATTTGTCTAATTTAATCCGTCACAGCGACAATATGTTTATTGTATTTCCTCACAATGACTATATAACTACTGTATTTCCTCACAACGACCATTTATCCATTATAATTCATATTCGTACAGTGAAGAATAAAACAGCCTTAAATTAATAAAATTAAAACCTAAACTACACTACAAAGTTTATATTACAGTTTGTTATTCTTCATTCTGTTCATTTATGCAGTTAAGATGTCTCGACTTTTTCATTAAATTTTCAATCTAGCTGGTTACCGGGAAGCTATCATGTTTCTAGTTCAATTATTTTTGCATCGAAAACATAAATCGCTTTACTGTACATTTTTGTTATCAACTGTAAGTGACAAACAATTTACTGAAGCAAGAAAATGAAGTAAAAAGAAAAACACCGGGTAGCTCTACTTTAGGAGGGTTGCACTACACCCCAACAACAGCGTATAT
Source organism: Callitettix versicolor (assembly GCA_022606455.1). Taxonomy (NCBI): domain Eukaryota; kingdom Metazoa; phylum Arthropoda; class Insecta; order Hemiptera; family Cercopidae; genus Callitettix; species Callitettix versicolor. Next base: position 37,197,632 of record CM040184.1, read on the forward strand.
AATAGCCAGATCTTTGGTTCCTTCAATTTTATTATTGCGTTACAACATTTAAATTGTTAATCAAAGGTTTTTTTTGCGAATATCAATTGGAAAATGAGCTATTGCAGCTACCATTATACTAGTGACACGTGTGTGTGTGTGTTTATATTTTATAAATATTAATGCAGAACGTGGTCGTGACGTCACTGGAGCGATCCAGAAAAATTGCATTATACTCAAGTAATGTTACACAAAAATGTGTTACAAAAATCAATTTTGAAAATTGAATTAAATATTTAGTTATGCAGTATTTGTGCATTAAAAACACACGAAGAAGAATGCGGAATTAAAAACACAAAGAAGAACAGAAGGGACAATATTTGCGTAACCGAAATGACATTTCTGATTAAAGTGTATTGGGATAGAATAAACATACAGCATTAAACAACTATGCTTTTCAGCAGAATGACAAATAAACGCTAACAGATGAATCGTGCCTATACTAGCAGTAGTAATTCTAAGTCTCATGAGTATCGTCTGCAAAAGTCAGTAGGGTAACTTAAAAAGAGCTTCATTTTAATTGGTTCATTCTTTCTCTAGCTTTAATAATAGAATTCTGAGAAATTATGGTGCCTGCCATAAATACAGGTCGAAAATCGTTGTTCGGCAGAACATCAAGGAGGACCACCCACTACACAGTAGCTTACCAACGCCCGGACCATCATATAAAACATTATTCTCGGGAGGAAACAGGAGGGACCCAGCCAACTATAAACTATCCTAGTTTCACTTCACTATTCCGAACCGGAAGAGTGCCTCGCCAGCCCGCTGCCGACCTGGTAATCGCCCGGGTTTCTTCTATTTTTTCCGTAGACTACAAAAGTTGGACTTACGAAAAATGATGCTACACCGAATTAACGTAACATCCGAGGTTGTTGTAACCAAGTTCGACTGTATTTTTTTTTTTTTTTTAACGTCTGACTATTGTGCACACTTGGGCTAATGCAGACGATGAAGTTCGACTGTAAAGACCTATTGCGGAATAGACTAAAGTGTAGTGGGATAGACTAAACGGAGCATACATCTCTGTTCGGACTGACTAGTTACGATGGATACTATTGAAAACGAAAATAAAGAATTCAATAAAATTAATCTATCTGACGCTCGATTTGTGCAACATTGAGAAACGGTGGTGAAAAGTCATTTTTTTCTAAAACAATTCAATGGACTCTCTGCACAACAGATCACAATAAAGCAAAACACAAATTACTGAATTAACACAAACACCCATTTGTTTGTGTATACGTTAATCTAATTAACCTTATACAGTATTAGTTTCAAGCTATTAGTTTAATTAACTGGTTAGATTTCGTGCAAGTTGGTTGCACTGCGATAGTCTATTATTAAAACAATCAAGGCAGAACGGTGGGTGATTTCAAAGCAATCTGATAGCTTGGTGGCTAATTACGTAGGCAACAATGCAACCGTGATGCCAATCGTCGTTTATCTTCAATTCCGTTCATCTGTCATCCTGACGGTGTGTTCAGTTCGAAAACTGCAAGACTATTTGGCGAAGTGGAGTAAAAACGGTTTTAAAAACAGCAATAAACTTCTATTTACTAAAAATAGGTTAATGTATTTAATTGTGTTATTAATTAAACAAAAAACTGTAACATACATATAATAACATGTGATAATAAATTCAGTCCAATGAATTTTCAATCGATCCAAGTGAAATGAACATTTGAAACTATTACAAGAAATATAATTACTTTCAAACATTTTTGTTGGATTATTTTATACACAAAACAAAAACAAAAAACTTTTACGAATAAACCTGTAACATTTGGTACCTGAACATTCCTTGAAACATTTTGAGAAAAGATATCAACATTCTGAGAAAGAAGAAGGGCGTTTGTAATTACGACAGGAGTGACACTTTTTATACATAAACGACCCGTACTTTAGGACAAACCCAAAAATAGGGGCATCTAAATATTTTCTTTTTTTAAATTGGAAAGGTGTCTTGAGTAATAATAGCCTAGTAATAAAGGGGACATTAATCGAAAGAGGATATGCATCGAATACAATTTCTTGTGTATATTTTTTGAGTACATATCGCTTACTCCTTCCATGTCTAAACCTTAGTATTATCAGGCAAAAGTGGTAAACGTATGTATAAAAATAACATGTATACGAATAAAATTATAACAATCGTCGCAATGAGCTGTCTCATTGATGATGAAAAAAAATCAAAAACTAACATTTTGAAACGGAACAATTTGGCAATCATTTAAAAACTGTAAAGATACACTTACTTTGAAAATCAGGAATCGCCATCAACCTTCAAAAACTGAATAAAGTAGCATTTAAATTTCCAACTTCCTTTCCGAAAAACGAAAAACCCGTCGACATCCAAGGGTAATTACAAAAAAAAAAAAACAATTGAAAATATGCAGGCTAATAATTTATGCAGATTAAAAGCTTAAGACACACACACACACACACACACACACACACACACACACACACACACACACACACACACACACCTGTAAGACCGAGAGACCACCAAATGTGGAGCGGAGAGGAATGAAGATGAACGGCAACCGGAAGCTAAGTTCAGTCATTTTAAAGAATGCGTTTGTATCTTTTAAATCTAAATATTTAGGCATACTGTAACGGATTATAGGATACTGATACGTTAAAAACCCAAAACCTAGACAGTGGTAACGAAGGTAACAAGAAGTAATAAGTTTGGAGGCGTGGACAACGTGGTGAGGGAAGCTGAGTCGGCTTCAAAACCGAACTAAGATAATCAAAGCTGCGCGGAGCGGAGCCCAGCGACGCCGCTTGATTCCGCTCAGCACCGTTACATTTTCAATGGCCGCACTTACATCAAAAACAACAGGTTAGGTTTTGAATGCGTAGTCCACTCAGCATTTGGTGGCCACCCGGCCTAAGTGAAACATTGCTCTGACGTGAAAGTCGCATCTAACATGTGTTTTTCCTTTCAAGTCTGATGACGGAATCAACTTCCAAGATGATTATGGCTGACCACAGGAACAATGTTTGTAACGAACAAATATTCTCAATGTCATTTATATTTTGTCATCTGTCAAGGAATTATGTATACAGTGTGCCCAACGAAAAGGTTTACGCGTTTGGTCCTCCGTTATTTTCTCATTCCTCTATGATTTTGTAACTATACATACTTTTTAAAGAAGGTACTAGAAATGGTACGGAGAATTGCATCTGGCTGATATTTGTAGAAACAAAATGGCGGCCAAAATATTATTACTGATTCAGCAATATTATCAAAAGAAATGGCCAACGCAGAACACTTTGTTTTTTGCCCAATTGTAAAAACCATTTTGTAATAACTAATTCCGTAAAATGACACCCAAAAATTTGGTTATGTTTTTGATCTATTAGAAAAAGTAAATTTAACAGCTGTTCAACAATCTGATTTAATACTGCAGTACAGTGAGATCTTTAAGAGGGAAAGAATTTATTTATTTCCAATACATTCTTCCGTTAGGGACATTTTTTCTATTCACTCCTCTCGCCAAAACTCTAGATCTTTCCACGATATAGCCGCTTTAAATGCTTAATTAAATATTTAATAAATTAATTAAATACTAGTTAGAAATCTCGCTAACAAGCCTCTGTAAATGTTTGCGTTTAACGCATTTGGCGGATTTACTGGTTGATTGAAATATCCGGGAAATCGTACGAACTGCGGCAGAAAGGTGGCTTGTGGTTGCAAGCTATAACAGGCAATATCTGCAAAGCACCGACCCACCCCTGCAGAGCCGGTTTAATGGACTGACAAATAGCTCGCTTTATACTGCTTACTTAACTCAACCTTCTTTATCCATCCATTTGTGTTTTGGTTTGCATTAAACGTTCAACTTATATCATTTGTAACACTCTATTTAATCCAGAAAGTATTGGTATCACTGAAAAGTCGATGTTGAATTTTGTTAGATTTAACCGTTTTCAAAGATCTTGTATTGTTCGAGGGTTAAGCAACACGGTCTCGGAACGGAACGGAACAAAAACGAAAAGAACAAAATTCTGTTGCATGATTACTCGTGTTTAAACGAAAGTGAACACACGGCACGGGAAAGGAAAAGAAAAGAACAACTTTCTGTTGCATGCTTTGCTCGTGATACAATGAAAGCGTTCACACGGCACGGCACGGGAAGGAGCAGAATAGAAAGGAAGGAAATTCTGGTGGTTGATTCGAACAGCAAGCAAGCGGATTTCGTTCCGATCCGTTCTTCCACCGTTTGGACCACCTAAGCTATTCTGATGTGAGCGGCTTTTTCGGTAATGTTTGACTCTGTTCGTGGTCACGTGACAACAACATGGTTGTAAAAAAAACACCAGCTGATTTACTGACGATAAAAATGAGTGGCGTTGTTTGTTGTGGTGGTTTTGTTTAAATTTTAATTGTGGATCACTAAGTGTTGGTATGTTTTTTTTTATGTAAGGAGGTACAAGATTATGAAGATAAGAGAAATTATCTCTGTTCATGAACCGTGTGGTCTTAGCTGCTTCGTAGTCTGCAATTACTTCCGTAAGCTTAACCCTTTCCGCTAACTCCGATCACTCCTCCTCGTTAGTCTTAACTGGCATAAGTTATAGAAATTAATAGAATTACCTTTGCTAAAGTCGTTTATTTTACCGTGGCGCTTGACCTCGAGCGCTGGTTTTCTGCTTAATGTTAGTGGCGGGGGGGGGGTGAACAGCTACCGTGCTGTTAACACGTATTAGACTAATGTTGTATGCGCAAACATTCTCCTGCAGTTTCCCATCACAAGCCTAGCCTACCTGTTTCTCTTTCAAGCCTTACGATAAAACAAACGACCTATAGATTGAGGCGGAGTGTTCAAGTTGAAAAGTCAGATCGTTAATCCGCAACAAGTAGACTGTAGACTCAAGTCTTTGCCCACTTGTTACGCGTCTATGTGTTGTTCCGTGCTTTATATTGTATTGCTTTTATTCACTTCTGTGTCTAGTGTTTTACATTGGCTCTTTCTTTACTTGCCTTGTATCGCGCGCGCGCGCGTGTGTGTGTGTGTGTGTGTGTGTGTGTGTGTGTGTGTGTGTGTGTGTGTGTGTGTGTGTGTGTGTGTGTGTGTGTGTGTGTGTGTGTGTGTGTGTGTGTGTGTGTGTGTGCCTTAGCCATCTAGAGTTCATAATTGTAGTCAGACTTGACTCAAACTTCTCACAAACATTGATATTGGTAATACCTTAGGCATGTTCGTTACCCATCAAAATCCGTTGAAAAAGATACGAAATCATTAAAAAATTGCATAACACTTTTAATGAAAATCAGAATCTGATTTGCAAACAGTGTTAAGACAAAAAATAATGAAATTTACATCTTCAGGTTATGATGTCAGTTTGCTATATGCGATGTTATTAAATTATTGTAATTTTTGAAAATCCGTGTCACTGTCAGCGAGCCAGCTGCATGCGACTATTATTTCACAATTTTACTGACTTGACGAGCTGAGATGCTTACCCTACTTGTAGGTTATAGATCGCTAACATTTAAAATCCAAATTACTGATTAAAAAAAACAAGCTATTTTCTTTTATACTTTGCCAAAACCTCTAACGTTTACCGTGTTTTGAAGAAGTCATATTTAATAATTAACTCTCTCTTTTACTTCAATTCTGAAATAATTTCGTGTGAGCACTACGATTGGGCTTCAACAATTTACGAAGTACTGTTTAGACACAAACGATGCTTTACCGGCAGACTCTTGTGTGAAATAAATTCTTGAGGTACTTTAGAATTCCAGTGTTTACTGCTGATTTGTTACATAAAATATGTATCACGCGCAATATATGACTGTAGAAGATGGAACATTTCACGCCAGGTATGTACGGAGCGAGATAAAGCACAGTATTGCCAACCTATTAAAAAGGCATTACCCTCGGCTGAACTGATCACTCACTTCATTTAACATGACATCTAGTGTCTGCATTAGCGTTCAGTCCGCGATGATTGATTGGGAAATGTAACGCTGCCACTGGTGATTACGGATAGTTATGGACAAGCTGACGGCACATTCGCCGACTTCGTAAAACCTTCGGGTTATGATACAGTGACTCAGGCTATAGGTCAGCCTCTTAGAAAACGGTCTGCTTAGAAAACCAGTGGTACAGGGAGAACGAATGTGCTAGAGAGAGAGGTTGAATCATCGAATCCCTAATCTCTTACCATAGGCTCATTTTCCTTCATTATCGCTGAGTAGTAACAGTTTGTAGAATCAGATTGGCTGACTCTGTGTCACTGAACTGTTGGGAGGGAGGTGGAGGGGAATTCTCTTACATGCGTGAGAAATTCTCGCGCAGGCCGTTTACTGAGTGGCTGGACTATAGCTTTAAATCCCACTCTGAGCAAAGTGTGGGCTTGCGGATTGAAAATAGCGTAAAGGAAAGGAACCTGAGGTTGTATTTAACCTTATAGAACTCACAAGCAGTTAATTGCAGCAGAGTGTAGGTACGCTAGAATTATTTACCCAATCTGCAATGGAAGATGTCAGAGATGGGATTAAACATATTAAATCAGATCGACGTTTGCAGATGTTCTATCAAGAGCACAATGGGCTTTTAATTATACCTGGAAGCAGAAGACTTTTCAAGAATCAAACCTTGGATGAGAAACAACCTGTATATGACTGATGGAAACTGTACTTCAAGACTGGAACCAGGAAAATGAAGAACTTGGACAAAGGGAAATTCAGAGAAATTATAAAACTCATTACAGAGCATTGTTGTCTGAAGGTGCATATGAATGGGTTAGGAATGTACCACAGGCAAACCGTTTTTAGGTTGTGCATGAAGAAAGAAAAAAACTAAATGCAACAACCTATGATTGTGAGGTCCTTGCCAGTAGAAGGCCTTTGGTGTTTGGTTTCCAGGATCCCTAGAAGCTCCAGCAGAATGAGTTACTCTGTGGACTACTAAACCTCATTAAGAGCACAAGTGTACTGAATTCAAAAGGCATAGTTGAACAGTAGATCTCCATAGATCCACAGGCAGTAGATCCCCATAACCTGAAAAAATAAATGTAATCTATTCTCGCGCAGGCCGTTTACTAAGTGGCTGGACTATTGCGATAGTGTTAAGAGCACATTGCAGATAAACTTGAAAAACCAGATTTGTTGGAAGTAACGAGACACTAGAGCATTGACAGGATGATATAACTTTCTTCGTAACAATTGAGATCAGAATGCCTGTTTTAGTTTGTCGAATAGCATAGCAATAGTTCGTTCCCTACTGAAGCCAGCTTAAATGTTGCGAGGTTTTTTTTATGAAATTCAGACTGTATCTAAATGTACGAACAGATCTTGGATCTGACAGAATTGATTACAGCTGTCATTGTAGCTTTGACGAAGAAGTGTCTGCAATTTACCGAAAAAATTGCTTTTTTTTACTGTATGTCGAGAAGGCAGATCTGTCAAAGCAAGATGTTTGAATACTACTTCGGTTTTTTATATTGTAACAACTAATTCGGATTTGTTATTACTTGATATACACAAAGATCTCTATGTAGATTGTCATTAAGGATGTACCAAGGAGCATCAATAATATCTCGCAGTACTTTATTTTCAAAGCGCTGAATAATATTTCTATTGCTTTGTCTGGCACAACTTAACAATTTAATACCATAAGTTCATACAGATTTAAGGTCCTGCTGATAAAGCAATAGCTTGTTGTATACTGATAAGGAAGAATGACGATCTCTTAACCAAAAAATCCTTTTGTATTTAAGTTTCAGCTCTTCTTGTTTTTTTCTTAACATGCTGCTTCCACTTCCGCATGAGACACTCAAAATTTCCAGTTAATCTTGGAACACTTTATCTCCTCGTACGACGTTGTACGCTATGCACAATAAGACCTTTGAACAAGATGCTGACGGTAGATCTGCTTCATTTTTGTCTTCAACATCTTCCATTCCTTCAATTTGTAGCCACCAAAATGTACCTTCTCGATACTGCCTCCACTTGAAGTCCTTCCAAAAAGTTAAATGCGTCTGCAGCTGATTTCTTCAATCGATAACCACTTTGAATATAATTTTGCTTTACATTCTTTTCCAAAACTACTTGGCGAAAGTAAACAAAATTGTTTCCAAACTGATTCAGTTTTTTACGTAAGTTGTATTATTGTCATATTCACTCAGCTATAGGAAAAGCATATTTTACAGTGTTATCAATTTCGGTGTGAAATTTTCAATAACAATATAAGTATTATTACGTTTTGTTCAGCCTTCGTACTTAGTCTAAAAAACAAATTACGCAAACAGTAAACACAATCCACAGAACTGTAACAGAAGCAGACACCGTTTAACATCTGTGTACGGGGAAATTTAAGAATTTTTTTATAACAGCGGTTCAAACTTGAACAACTTTACGAGCAAAGTTCGTTAACAAGTTGGTAACAATGCAACGTGGTAGAAAACTTGGCATGTTACAACTCGGATATACATCCGTTAGTGTTTGCGTTAAATATGATTATTTTAAGATCATATACTAGCTGTTGTTATTTCTGATTTTTCTTTATTGAATATTTACATAATCTGAAAGAGACATTTATAGTTCGGCAGTGAAATTTAGCCATTTGACCGAAGTTTTGATTGTATATCAGCTTGAGCAGACCACTTTAGGTAAATTATGATTCTTTTTCGAATCTCAGTTTCTTTCATTTCTTCGAAACATTCAGTAACGAATGGGTTTTTTATGACCTCCTTGTAGAAGACCTGTTTTAAGCAGAAATCATAGCACTGGTCAAAAAATCAAAGCATAGAAACAATCAGTTTACTGGTTAAATTCACTTTACAAATACTAATATTGTGTATATATGTGCTATCGCGAGTGTATTTTCCGCATAAAAAAATACTACGGTCGCAAAAAAGCTTTCATTTCAAAAATAGATCGACTAAAACTTAAACAAAACGATTGAAGATGTAAGTTTAAATTTCGGTTACAAGATTTGTTTTACAACAAAATTGGAAGAGCCTTGTTTAAAGTCGTTTTTATGACTTCTGTGAAAATAGCACAATGCGCTGCAAATGAGACAGTTATAGAAACGAAAATGGAGGCAATCCGGTGTTATATAATTTAAGGGTTTATTCCCTGCGTCCACTGGATATTACGTTCAAATCATGTTAGCAGCTTATAACGCGCCATGTTCTGGCATTGCCGATCATGTTCGATGTATCGATTAGTTACGGAAGTAATCTATTCCAATTTAAAGCATATCGAAGTGATCGCGTCCAATTTAAAACATAAGCTATTACAGTTTAAACATGTTACGCGTGCAATGATAGCAGAGAAGGTTTATTATTTTGTTAAATTTATTTATTAAACTAGTTAACGGAACTCAATAACATAGAACTCACCGTGAGGATATCTCAACCACAAAAGAGCGCCGTGGTCGTTTTAAATTTACAATTCCTAAATTATTGAAAATTTAATTAACAATTTTGTATTTTAAAACTATTAGGCAAAAAAAAATCACTGCAATGTCGAGTGGTTTTACACAAATTTTTACCAGACTAGAGTAACAAAAAATTTATATAATTTTGTACCAAAAATATAAGTAATACTGAACTAACGCTATTATGATTAAAAATTTATTTTGCTGAAGGCTACATAAAAAAATGATGTTATAATTTTTAGGTAATGTTATTTTTTTACAATCTTACTTAACTATAACATAGTACAGTTAAACATGTAGGTATATGCGGTTCCTATCCTTTTTCTTTTTTTTTACAAATTTTCAATCGTTAATAAAATACTTTCTATTCATCCCCTTAAGTTCAAATATTTTTTTAAACCTGTAGTGGATGACATTGATATTAATTCAGTTTTTTTATCAAATATTAAATATATATATATATATATATATATATATATATATATATATATATATATATATATATATATATTACTTGTTTGTTTGGCACTGGCAGTGAATTGTGATCCTGTTTCCAAACTCGAACCAGTATTTCACTGTAACAAATTTCCATTTAACACCACTCTTTTCGTAATGGCCGACAGGTTCCGTACAGATTGGGATATTACAGGTTAGCTCATAGCTCATTTTGAAGTAAAAATTTGCTAGAAAAAACTAAAGTATGCTATTATTTGTCATTAAAAAAGAACTTCTGCCGTTTGTGATTTTTTTTTAAAGATAACAGTTTTACAAATATTCTCGAAGATAAGTTTTTTAAACGGTGCAATAAAAATTTTTATTGTAATTTTTTTATAAATAAAATAAATTGAAATGGAGGATAAATAAATGGAAAATTGTACTACCGTTATCTGTTAGAACTCAGAATACTAAGGCAAGATCAAGGCAAAGGTGTCACAATCATGTTAAAGAGTCTGGGGACCATATCGGCCATATTTAATCTATTTTTATTTATATATGGCGAAGTTTGTATGTGTAACCTCTATAGGCGCAAAAACTACTGAACCGGTTTCGCTGAAATTTCAGTTTGTTCTTATTATTGCCAGGAGTGCTTTGGTCATCATAGTCGTCACGCGAGATTGGAATGTAAAAAAACAAACAGAATAAAAAAAGTTTAATAAAAAAAGACAGCAAAATTTATAATAGTAAAAATAAGTAAAACAAAACAAAAGTACAATAATAGTTATAGATATATGCCTAAAACTAGTAAACAATAATATATAGGATAGAGCAGGGCTATTTCACTCAACGTAACTAATTTTTACAGCTGCGCATGTAAAGTGCACACATTGTCAGCCATTTTCAGCTCAGTTCCTGTGTAGCAGTATTTGTGTTCACTACAAGTGCTTGTTGTGTTACAAGTTTTTGTTTTCTTGGAAGAACGATACTTCTGTAAGCTAAGGTAAGACTATCACTATGTTGAAGTTGCAATAATTAACGTTTAGTGTGAACAATTTTAGCTGTGCAATGTACATTTTTTAATTTTATTCGATAATGTTTTTATTGTAGGTTATTTAATTCCTTCTTTCTCACGCCTTTATAATTGTGTTATTGTTAACTGTCTTATCTAAAATACTCATTGTGTAAAACCATGTTATTGGGGCTATTTCGCTCACTGAAAAGGGGGTTATTTCGCTCACATTAATTTTTATTTTGTAATGTATTTGTAAATATATATTGCAAAGAAAAACTATTTATGTCTGTTGTCTGTCTTTCAGGTGGTCCGTACGTACAAAAACAAAGGTCTTTATAAGAAATGGAATGATGAAAATATGATTGAAGCTATTTCAAGCGTTATTAATGGCACGTTTAGTATTAGAGGCGCCGCAGCTCATTACCACGTTCCAAATTCTACACTGAAGGATCGTGTGTATATTGCAAAAACACAACGTGCTTTAGGGATAAAACCTCATTTTAAAAAAGTGGCCACCCTACAGTCTTTACAGAAGCTGATGAAAAGGACTTGGCAGATAGGCTGATGAATCTAGCAAGTAGGGGTTTTGGTTGTGCTCCCATGCAAGTGAGAAATGCAGCTTATTCTTTTGCTGAAATGAGAGGATTAAGACATCCTTGGAATAAAAATCTTAGAACTGCTGGGAAAGACTGGTTTTCTGGATTTATAAAGCGAAACCGTGGCTTATCTTTAAGGAAGCCGGAAGATTTGTCAAAGGCACGAGCTGAAGGGCTAAATAAGAATGTTGTAAATGCATTTTTTAAGCTTTATAAAAAATAGTTGAAGAGTTAAAAATCTAAAACAATCCACAGAATGTGTGGAATATGGATGAAAGTGGTCTTCCATTAAATAACGCACCGCCTAAAATTGTCGCTGGCAAGGGAAGTTGTTAACTAATGTAGAACGAGGTGAAAATGTAACTCTGTTGTTGGGTGTTGGATCTTATATTCCCCCATTAGTTATTTTTAAAGGAATGCGTTTTAAAAATATTTATAAACAATATTTAACTGTCGGTTCGACAGTTTACATGTCTGACTCAGGTTACATCAATGAAGACCTTTTTCTGCAGTGGTTAAAACATAATCAGAAACATCGTCCCTCAGGAAAATGCCTTCTGATTGCAGACGGACACGCGTCACACTGTGCACTACAGTGTTTAGAATACTGCCGTAAAAATAAGATTGAAATGTTGTACCTACGACCTCACACAACTCTATCCGCCTCTGGATAGAACAGTATTTAAACCACTAAAAACCTACTATCAACAAGAAACCACAAAATTTGTACACAATAATCCTCAGTCCGCTATCATAAAATTCCATTTCGGAAAATTGTTCACTGCTGCTTGGAACAAAGTAACAACTGTTGGTAACGCTATTAAGTGCTTTGAATGTACTGGAATACATCCTTTTAACCTTCAAAGCGATTCCAGAAGAAAAATATTGACGTTCCTTGTGGATTTTGTGGGCATAAATTTTTGTCTGAAGAATCAAGACGTAAAAGTGATTGGATAGAGTGTCAAAGTTGTGAAACATGGTTTCACGAAATTTGTGTGGTTACCGTTGGTAAAAAACAATTCGTTTGTGGAAAGTGTACGTAGAATTTAGACGAAACATTCATACACGGAATAGCCCCGTCCAGTGAGCGAAATAACCCCGCTAATTTGTGTATTTTCTATTTTTCAACATTTATGTAAATTAATTAATTACATAGAAAATAATTTGTAATAAAAACGTAATAAAATACCATACAGTTCTTTACATATTAGTGTTTAATTATAATTATTAAAAAATTTTTTTTTAGATTTTTAAACCCATTTTAAGTACCCCAAACTTGAAATGAGCGAAATAGCCCCGCTATACCCTATCTTAAAAACAACAACATATACACAAATTACTTTAAGGCTGAAAATTGGCCCTACAACAATAACAAGATAAATAAAAGAAATATAAACGTACGTATAATAATTTAAAAAAATCTTAAACAAATAAATTAATAAATACCAATTATAAACAAACATTTCAAGGCTGTGAAGGGGCCCTACAGCAAAGGCAAATGTATAAATTAAATTTTATTAAACAATTCAGACGATGAAGGAACTTAGGAACCGGTCAATGGCCGAGGCTCTATCTCCCGACATCGTCTGGAAACAATTGCTTAAATCATATATATATATATATATATATATATATATATATATATATATATATATATATATATAACTAACATTCTGGAAACCATCACAGTCGAGCAATCTACCAATAACAATAAAACTAATGTTTAAATGATATTAATTTGTAAAATAAAACTCTATTATTCCCTCCTCCCATCAGCGCCGGGCAGTACAACTAGTTAAACATAAAACTAATTTTAATTAGGAATACAGATTACTCCGCTAGTTGTTAAAGTAAAATTATGTTTTTATCTCGTTTTAAATGTCTTGTACGCGGGAATGTGGTTTCGTTTTATATACTTTCTGCTTTTCAAGATCACTGCCGTATTTTTATAGGATTATAAATGTACGAGTGAAATTAATGTATAGACGCTAAGGTTTTCTATGAAAGCCAAAAATACGCCTGGCGTACTTTTTAAATTAAAGAACGTATCACGTTTTACACAGCAAGCGCGTAATGATTAACAAAATGAAGCAAACACAAAACAACCTTTTCAGCCCCTGAGCAGCGGCGTAAACTTAAAGGAAGTATTTTTTAAAGCGCCGTTCCTCCCTCAGGCTGTACGTCACTTTTCCCGAAGGATTTTCTAACCCTTAAAAAAAAGGAAGTTAAGAACACGGCTCCAAGGACTTAGCCGGTTCCTGACGGTGTTTTGTCCAGACTTAAAGCTATGTATATTATAGCTATGGTATATTAACAATATTTACAGATGTCGAAACAAGAAAAACAGTAAAATTTGTTTTAGTGAATTGGTAACACTGAATTGTAACAATTTATTTATTTTGAATCAAAAAATTAAAGTTACTGATTAAATAATGCGGCACGCAGCATGTTCCTTTAGTAGTAAAGAATTTCCAAACTATTTCATCTTTTTAAAATCCGATAACACCATCACACAATCAGCGTTAAAATCTGTAAAAGTTAGCATTTTACAGATGCTATCTATTTCACATTTACCTACATAACTATCTGCCTATCTCCCCATCTCTCTCTCTCTCTCTCTCTTATATATATATATATATATATATATATATATATATATATATATATATATATATTATAGACAAGTACATACCTCACTATCTATTTATCTATCTCACTATTTTTTTCTCTATCTACGTCAATATCTATCTATCTATCTGTGTCACTATCTTTGTATCTATCACAAAAGATATCTACCTATCTCACTATTATTTATCTCTATCTATTTCTCTAACTATCTATTTATCTCTCTATCTGTCTATTTATTATATATGTGCCTATCTATTTATCTATCTACCTATTTCACTACCTATCTATCGCAGAAGCTATTTATCTATATAGATAGCTATATTAGATATGGCCGTATGTTTTAGATTGCACAAAACACACAAGGTTACAATAAACCAATCGCATATTACTATTGTCTAACGGCATTATGAAAAACTGCATTTTTTTAAAGGTACACGCAGCCTCCATTCTTCGAATCCGGTATTCTAGAGTAACGAACTTGTCAAATCTTTTATAAAAATCGGTTTTTGTGCTTAAATGTGAATCAAATCGGAAAAAAATTGCTAACAAACACATAAAAAAGACCGCCTCCAAAATTACGTAGAAGTGAAGATTGGAGTTCATTTCAAAGTCTCGATTTTATAGCAGCTCTTATTTACAGAAATCCCTTATAGCAATTTCATTACAAATTCAATTGCAATAAACCGTTCTGATTATATCCATAAAAAATTTCAAAATGTGTGTGTGTGTGTGTGTGTGTGTGTGTGTGTGTGTGTGTGTGTAACTTCCTACATACTATAGGAAATAAAATAAAATAATCGCTGACAGCTGTCTCACTTAAGTGATAAAAGCGAATTTCGAAAAGGAATTTTTCCCTTTTTTTAAATTCTGAAATCTGAAATTCCGATTTCACAATTATAAATGCAAAAATAAACCGTGACCGACGACACAACATTTTCTAATTTCAACGGATTTTGAAAATTCAAAATGTTAATCTATAGCCTACGAGTTTTAACGCCAATAACGATACTGAAACAGATTTAAACAAATGAAGGATAAAGAGTTTTTTACAGATTTGAAATGGCCGCATTTTGAAACTAATGAACAAAAACGATTTTGTTAAAGTTTTAATAAAATCGAACTAGAATTGTTCGCAATACACACACACACACACACACACACACACACACACACACACACACACACACACACACACACACACACACACACACACACACACACACACACACATTTTAACAAACTCCAAAAAAGGTTATCTAGAGGTCAGGATTGGTATTCATATTCAAGGCCCGGGTTAAGTCTTACCATAACGGCTACTGCTAAAGCTCATTTTCTAATTGAAATCTGCAAATAAAGTTATTTTTATCTTATGGGAAATGATTTTCAGAACTCAGGTTGTCATGTAGGCTTACAGTATGTTGAATAAAACACCAGCCACCAGCCACCAGCCACCAGCCGTGTAACAGGATAGCGCTGTACATTCAGTGCCCAGGGAATAGATTGCCTCCATTAATTGACAACGCGGCAGAATGTAAACGAGCCCAACAACCGCCAATTTATGTTTAATAACAGTACGTATTTTTGCAGTCACATCGTGTATCCACTAAATATGTGCACTTTATTAACTTTGGTGACTCGTAAACGCATCAGTTAATGCATCAGTGGTCGCGGCACGCAGCTGTCTCGCTTACGCGATAGAAACGAATTTTCGATATTACTTTTATTTATCTTACCTCTTTTGAAATTATGCTTTCAAAGTCATAACCAGCATTAAAATGTGCATATAATATCACTATGAACTTCCCCCAATTGCATTTAAAATACAAAAATGAACCCTGACCGACGTCAAAATATTTCTTAATTTCAAAGGATTTTGAAAATTAAAAAATGCCAATTTATGTAGTTTCTGAAGCTGATTGCGAAAAGAAAAACGAATTTTGAAAAATAGTTAGGCCAGTAAAAATTATGAATTTTCAGGAAAATTGAAATTACCGACATTTTGACACTGCCGAAAGAATTTTGCCGTTTAACCAACATTTCTAAGGCTTTACCATAATCGACTTTTGTGCCAACGTTGAATCAAATCGGACTAAAACTGAGCGAACGTGAGCGTACTAACACACACACACACACACACACACACACACACACACACACACACGCGCGCGGCGGTCATTTAAAGGTATCAGGTCTGATTCCTTTACCACAACAGCAATTCATATAGCTCATTTTACAACTAAAAATTTGCCAATAATAACACTCAATTTGTAACACAAGCAGTCACACGTGCACTACACTTTAATTCTATGATAAAATAAAATATTCAGAACAAAAACTAATTTTCCATAAGAAAATGAACACTTAAGTCAATTTGAAGACTATAATAATTGTATTAAAAACGTTCCTCGAACTAGACTTTCCCCGAAGGACTGTCCTGCCCAAATAAAAAGAGAAATGAATTCCGTTTGAAACTGGGGAAAGGATTTGCCTTCAGGGACACATCTTGATCTTTCATTCACTTTTGTACGTCCCATGGAGACGATTTACCGTATTTAGAAAGAATATAAAAAATGAAAAATACATTTCGTAACAGCTCCTTTGACTTTGCAGCGATTTTTCAGGGAAAATAAAAACAAAAAGGTTTCCCTATTGAGTGTGTAGATCGTTATTAGGGAATTGCAACTGGAAAATGAGATCATAGCGGTCATCATGGCAAACACACACACGCGCGCGCGCATATATACATATACACACACACACACACACACACACACACACATATATATATACACACACACACACACATATATATATATATATATATATATATATATATATATATTATATATATATTAATCATACGTTAGTATCGCAGCTAGATTTAAAAATCTATGTACAATTTTCAGTATTATGCTTAGAAAGTTAGGTCTTCAAAAATGTGTAAAATATTATGGTGTGCTTAGAAAATCGGTGTAGGAAACAATATAAAGGAACGCGCTTAAATTCGAGTTCAGTCACTTAGAGTATCTTTGTTGGCGTGAACACCACCACAATATGTATTTCAAGGTTTAGTTAAAAATGTATATATACAATTTTTTGCGAGAAAATAATTTTTTTTTGAAATTCTCTTAATTGTTTTCAGAAGTCTCAGTTTTTTTTATTCGCATCTCGTGTTAAGTTTATACAAGTATGCACGATTATAAAGAAGAAAATCTCGTCAGCTGTTTGCTGGGATGGATCTGCAATAACAATATAGTAAGTTTTAAATTGAAATGATTACCTTTTCATATAAAATTTCGCTTTGTGGCGATTAGGTGGATACAACCTGTGTGAGCTCAATACCTCTCTCTACATCGGGAAGCGATTTATTCGGATCTTAATATTTTTTTGGGGAGGTTACTTAAGGACTGCATTTAAATAAAATTTCTTGAAAATCTTGGCACATATAAGTTCTAAAATCCTTTCATCCATTTAAAACGATACATCAATTATATCTTAACACTTTTTTCTGAAAATCTAGTTTCACCGTGTTGGTCGGCTTTAAAATCTGCAAAAAATATTATTTTTATTTTATCAAAATATTAAATTGAACTTGATTGTAGTCCAATTTTTAAAATTTGTTTGTAAACGATTTTAAAACTGACGAGCTATTGTTTATTAACATTCTGACTTACCACTTTTCCGTTACAAGGGAACATAATGTTAGCCAATCATCGTTTAAAAATTAAAAATGAATTCCCTAAACGAACCCAACGCTCCCTCCAGGCCCTTTCTCTTTCCCTATAATCGAATCACCCGTTCACCTTTAAAACAAATGCTTTCCCTTCGACTGGTGAAGAGCTCTTCCTAATTTAATGTTGAAAGATCCGAGCTGAATATTTTAGTGGCATCTCTTAGAATATTCTGCAAAGTTGAAATTAAATTTCTTTTGTCCAAACTTTCAAATGTATTTAAATTGATTTATAACTAATAAGGTAATAGTCCCGAGGCTAAATGACTTTTAAGAGAAAGGCGTGGAAAGAAAGCCAAGTAGCGAAATACGGAAAATAAACTATTGGATTTTTAATAAATTTATATAAAGGGTGTCAGAATTCTGTGCGTACTAACGGGATCCTTTTTTGAATCATGACAGTACTTAAGATAATATATTTGAAATATTTAAATTCCCTCGTTTCCAAAATCGATTGAGACAACGATACCGAATTTTCAGGCATTTTGTATCTTTACAGATTCTTCTGAAAATTTACTAGTTTTTAAAACGCTAGAAAACACTTAGTTCATTAACACTTTTGAAATCAAACGGCTAACTTAACAGAAAAGTTCAACTGATCAAATTTGTAACCACGGTGCAAAAACACAACACAAACTACGTATCTCAATGTATGAATGACATTTAAGAGAAATCTGATGAATTCTGAAAAAAATAAACTAAACATTTTTTTAGCTATTTTACATATCAAATTAAAAGTTTTATTTCTGTGCTAACGAAAATTGGTAAAACGCGTTCGAGCAGATTTAAAAAAAAATCTGACTTTCAAAAGTTATAGACATTTAGGTCCAAAAAAGGACACAACACAACCTTAAAATCAATTATTACATCGATCGTTATACTTTCCCGCAAAGATCGTATAATACAAATACAATCTCGTTCACGCGATGGAAGTGTAGGCCTATATCAAACAATTTAAACATAAATGTTTATACTTTTTGATAATTGAATTTCACCACAATAATCAACAATAAAATCTACATAATTAGTACTTTAAACTTTTAAATTGCATTGAATATGATAATTTATATTTTAACACTGATTACGAAGATGAAATTACATTACTTTACTAATAACCGGCATAGCTTTGCCGCAATAAATAAACTTTATTGCTGTAAAAAATTGTACAGCAAGTGCAACAACTTTTTCAAACAACTATAACCACGTAGAATACGCCTACGTCGATACTTGCCCTTAAGCAAAAATACTAAATCTCATGCGGTAAAACAGGAAAGAATATTTCATATCTTCAGTTAAGGAGAGACAGGCCTGAGTTGGTGGGGGAGGGGCAGATGAGATTCTATCAGAATACACGCTCGATATTTTACTCAATTTACTTAAAACATTGGCCCAATCGAAAATTTGTCTAAAATCGATAGCGGAGTTCCATAAAGCAATAGAAAAAAATCATAATCATAACAGGCATGTCAACCAAGTATTTCTTCAACACCTTGATAACGACGAAGGTTATATACTTCTAGCGAATTACTCGTCAACCCTTCCCGCTACTACTCCTGAACAGCCTAAAATCGTGTAAACACTTCCTTCGTGTAGCATAGATTGGCATTCATATGAAAATAATCGCAGTTTTCTCCTTGACGTGATGGAAGCACATATCAAAAAGTTTTTTTTATCTTACCCTATTTTTGAAACTCTGATCGTTAAAGACATTTCAATCTACACATGTCCGCATTTCAAACTTTCGAAGCCTACAACACACTGGTTAGTCTGCTGCACAAGTCAAGGTCAAGGAATCGGGACGCAATTGCTGCCATTGCGTCATTAGTCTAACTGACACAAAGTATGGACGTAAGGAAATAAAACACACACGCTCCCCCCCACACACACACTTTCAAATTGCACAGAATATACGAAAACAGAACCCTGCTTGCCGTCAAACAATTTTTTAATTTTAATGGATTTTAAAAATTGAAATTGCTACTTTATGCAGTTTTTAACGCTAATTAAGACGGGGAAATCGGTTTTTCAAAAATATTTACGACGAAGAGGTTGTGAATCTTAAAAATTTTAAATTGCCGCCATTTTGAAAATGTTCAAGGGATTATGCTGGTTAACGAACCCGTCTATGTCATTACCAAGTTTGAATCAAATCGAACAAAACTGGGAACGTGAACGTGCTAAAACACACACACACACACACACACACACACACACACACACACACACACACAATTTTAACGACCCATCAAAAAGTGAATTCTTACCAATGCATTTTTATTCTGTATTTCAAAAAAAAAACTTAAATCGAAATACAATGCAACTTTGTTGCAAAGTCAATGATGGGTGAACGAGAAAATTCTACCATAAATCCGAGTGACGTCATAAAAATAATCAATTTTAAAGACTGATAAGAAATAAGAAGTGATTATCACTGCATGCATACATTATATTTATTCCTATATTTATGTTCTCATATATGAAATATTTAATGATGCAGCAAGTGTGCATAATAAAACATGAAGAATAGAGTATATATTTTAAAATACAGTATCAAAAGAAATAGTGTAACATATATCTTTAAGTTTACTGTATATCTTTCTCTACAAAAGAAAAAATATTTCAGAATTTTGCAACCATATACTAGGCCTAATATACAGCTTAGTTTTGTGCGTGTTATTAGAATAACAAATGTTGACAGCTGATTTTTGCCTTTATCAGCAGTAGTGATTCTGAAGGTAGTAATTCTTATCTGCTCACTATCAACTCTCTTATCGGTGTGCTAAAGGAAATGTTTGATATTAATACGTAGTAGTACAAAATTTTGTCAACAAGTTTTTTTGTGTCAACTATTTTATGATGCCTGGATAACATATATTTTTGACTTTATCGGCAGTAGTAATTCTGAAGATACTTATCTGTTTTGTATCAACTCTCTTATCAGTCTTACATAGTTATTGCACTCAGATTTTTGTTCTATGTGTATGACATTATTACTTAGAGGTACAATATGTCACGATAACAGGTTTTTACGCTGCCTGTAGAGTTACGAAAAATAACCCTACATCAATCAGACCGTTATAACCAAGTTCGACTCTATAGCCATTCAAACTCCAAATCGATTACAATTAAACTTCGTGTAAAGAGGAAAATAAAACAACTATTAGTTATACCAAGCACAAAATTTCAAATTAGAAATACAACCTTCAGTACACTAACATTATTACTTAAAAACTAGAAAGTCACAAACGTCTGAACGCTGCCAATAAAACAACAGACCCTGGCGATGTTACGGTTGCTTGTTGCTGTTATTTATGGTTCGGTTAATAGTTCGGAGCGGTTTACGAGGTGCTTCATTATATAGGGCCTTGTTATAAGGCCGTAAACTGGGAATTGTAAACAACCCTATATCCAGAAATATGCGAAGGGCATCCATTAACAAAACATAACGGTCTGGTAATACTTGTAATGGAACTGTAAAGGACGCCTCATGTCTGCGTTATGCATCCGGGAGGGGGGAAGCGATTTAAAGGTAAAGTTTAGGAAATTCCTAGTCTACTGGAATACCAGGCTAAAATAAAAATGTTAATGTTTAAAGGCATATAAGCTATAATTAATTTTACAGACGTGTAGGGCCATCAACTGATAAGCAAATATGTTGCATAAAATGATTTCAACCTCCAGCCGATGCAGATACGTGGGCTTACCGATCCCATTTTACCACTATCTCATACTGCTCCCCCTCATTTATTCATAGGCGCGCGTGCGCACACACACACACACACTCTCATAAACATGCGCACTCACACTCATTACAAATTTTTAACGACTCATTCGAAAGTGATATAGAGTTCTTGAATCGGCACTCGTTTAAAAGTACAAGGTCTGATTCCTTTACCACAATAGCCATTCATATAGCTCATTTTACAATAAAAATTTGCCAATAATAACACTCAATTTGTAACACAAGCATTCACACGTGTATTGCATTACACTTTAATTCTATAATAAAAAAGAATATCCAGAACAAAAACTAATTTTCCATAAGAAAATAAACACTTAAGTAAATTTGAAGACCATAATAATTGTATTAAAAACGTCCCTCGAACTAGACTTTCCCCGAAGGACTGTCCTGCCCAAATAAAAAGAGAAATGAATTCCGTTTGAAACTGGGGAAAGGATTTGCCTTCAGGGACACATCTTGATCTTTCATTCACTTTTGTATGTCCTTTGGAAACGATTTACCGTATTTAGAAAGAACATGAAAAATGAAAAATACATTTCGCAACAGCTCCCTTGACCTTGCAGCGATTTTTCAGGGTAAATGTAATCAAAAAGGTTTTTCCACGTGAGTGTGTGATCGTTATTAGGCATTTGCAACTGAAAAATGAGATCATTGCGGCCATAATAGCAAACTCACACGCGCGCGCGCCCACACACACACACTACTCTACATAGTTTGGTTAAGTCTAAAATGTAAAACAACATTTACTGATGGAGTGAACACACGTCTAATGGTATGTCAAACGGAGCTGAAGGGTACTTGAAGAACTCTCAGTGTATTTCAGCTTAACCCAAACACGGTGGGTGGACCTCATTTGCCTAACTACTCGTGGGAACAACACGAGTGAGCGGGATTTCAACCGTATATTATGTTAGGTTAGGTTAAGATTAAGTTATTACGTTAGGTTAAGGGTAGGTTAGGTTAGGTTTTGGTTAGGTTAAGTTATTGGCCAAATTCAGAAAACCCTTTGCGATAAGGATTATGAGAAAGAAAAATTTAAGAGAATTAGTATAGTAAGAAGTTGCAAGCAACTGAATAACGAACTGGGGAAAACACCAATTACAAGTGAATGAGGGCTTGAATTTTTTCCAAAAGCTAGACTTTAAGAAGAACTAAAGCTGGAGAACGCACCGTAACTGAGAATCTCAGAAATAGCAAAGACAGACAGATCTACAAAAGTCGCATTTCAATAGTAACCTTTATCCACTCGACGATTTCAACCAGAGAACAAAAAACAGAATTGCCGCTTGGTTTGATGCGTTTGACATTATCGCAAGACGACAATCGTACCGCAAAACGCAATAACTTTCTCAGTAATTTAATTTTGTTCGCTATCACTATAAAATACAATAACGATAACAGTGAAAATCTAAGAAACCACAATGTAACCGTATTTTCGATTTAATGGACCTTAAAACGAACACACCCACTAAAATATCAAGACCAATTTTTACGATAGCTATACTTTCTTTACGTTACATTTCGAATAATGGGAAAGTAATAATAAGGAGAAAAAATTATCTTAGTAACGCTAGCTGGAAGAGTTAATTTCCGTTAAAGTAAATGCTGATTTCGTTAAAATGAAAATTCATTAAAATTCAACCGGTAGCAGTTGCCAAATTCCAACTATAATTTCTACGAAAAAAATATCAGACCTGTTGTAATTTTAAACACCTCTAGGCTGTATATTCTAATATAGCAAATGCAAGAATAATATTTACCTATATCTTGATTTTCAAATTTCACCTTAAGAAAAGATTGCATGCACTTGTCTTTGGGTGTCTCCAAAGCGCATACATACCTGAAACAATAAAAATAAATTTAAAAAACTGTTCATCAAGCATATTTATAGATCATATATAATAGTTTTTAAATTAGTTATTAAAACCTCCATTAAATTTAATTAACGAATTTCAGTTTTCGTTAAGTTTATAGAGGTTATAAAAAAACTAGAGGAGATAGAAATCTCTAAGTTTTGTTTGGGTTCCAATTAAGAAACATTACTTGGAAAATGTTTCAAGTTACACTGTGCACGTCATACTCATATGAAAACAGGTTCAAATCTCATAATCTCAAGCTACACAGAGACATAAATGTAAAAATCATTTTTGTTTTTTATTTTCTTCTTAACATCTACAATTTATTGCGAGTTAGACTAATGAGGAGAGATCGGTGTTAACGGTATGGGTCAAGCTTACGGCAGTAACAGCAGTCTCAAAACTATGACCTTGAAGTGCGCAAGTTCAGAGACAAATTAGATTGACCGATGCCTTACGCAATTCGATTACGTTTTTTATATAGATATACCGTACCTATAAAAATCCCACTAGAAAGTTTACCACGATTACAAGTCCTTAGACTTCCTGTAGTTAAGAAGTATTTAAATATTCAAAATATGTACTTAATATTTAATATTCGTCTAATAACCCATTCTGTCGTTAAAAACATCTCTCAAAATAAAAACGATACCAAATACAATATATTTTGAGGATCAACTACGATATATTTTGAGGATCAAATACAATATATCGTAAGGACCAAATACGATACATTTTGAGGACCAAATACGATACATTTTGAGGACCAAATACGATACATTTTGAGGACCAAATACGATATACGATATATTTTGAGGACCAAATACGATATATTTTGAGGCCCTAATACGCTATATTAAATAAGACATATTTTGAGGACCAAATACCATATATTTTGAAGACCTAATATGATATATTTCGAGGACCAAATACGATATATTTTGAGGATCAAATACAATATATCGTAAGGACCAAATACGATACATTTTGAGGACCAAATACGATATACGATATATTTTGAGGACCAAATACGATATATTTTGAGGCCCTAATACGCTATATTAAATAAGACATATTTTGAGGACCAAATACCATATATTTTGAAGACCTAATATGATATATTTCGAGGACCAAATACGATATATTTTGAGGATCAAATACAATATATCGTAAGGACCAAATACGATACATTTTGAGGACCAAATACGATACATTTTGAGGACCAAATACGATATACGATATATTTTGAGGACCAAATACGATATATTTTGAGGCCCTAATACGCTATATTAAATAAGACATATTTTGAGGACCAAATACCATATATTTTGAAGACCTAATATGATATATTTCGAGGACCAAATACGATATATTTTGAGGATCAAATACAATATATCGTAAGGACCAAATACGATACATTTTGAGGACCAAATACGATACATTTTGAGGACCAAATACGATATACGATATATTTTGAGGACCAAATACGATATATTTTGAGGCCCTAATACGCTATATTAAATAAGACATATTTTGAGGACCAAATACCATATATTTTGAAGACCTAATATGATATATTTCGAGGACCAAATGCGATATATTTTGAAAACCAAAGACGATATATTTTCAGGACCTAATACGATATATTTCGAGGACCAAATACGATATTTTGAGGATTAAACATAATATATTTTGAGCACCAAATAAGATATATTTTGTGAACTAAATACGATATATTTTAAAAAGTTTCAATTGTTTTCATTTTAAAATACTCATTTAATTAATTATTTTCGCGATGAAAAACACGTTACCTACTTTCGCGTATAAGTAATTTTGAGGTTATGGAGGTAACTTTTATTTTCGATTTTTTTAAACTTCCCGTTAGTTTCCGCACTTTTAAATTTTCTATTGTTACTACTGGGCATTTAATATAAAGCGTTTGAGTAAAAATTACGAAAGCCAAAACAAGTTAAAATGCATAGCCTATTTACAGAAGTAAACACAACTTAATTTATTCAGGGTTGATGGATTTTGTTTAGGGTGGTCAGATTGCAGTTTTTTCTTGTACATAGATGTTTAAAATTAGGCATCACATGCCTATTCGTGCTATTTGAGATTTGTAAGCAACTCCTTAAACCACGTCCACTAAAATTAAAAAAAAACAAGCAAAATTTAGTTTTTTTTTAGTTTCTTATTTGCTTAGACAAATTTAAGAATTTTAATATCTCAAATATTAAATAAAATATGGACGAGTATAGTTACTGTTCATCCACCCTGTAAGTTGTATCAATATCGTTTTATAAAAAAATTCAAACGACTTTTAATATAATCGATGTTTTGGTATAAAGGCTAGTACTGTTACACAGCTGTTTTTAAAATAATGGAAAGGAAGATAAAAATTTAATGCAGTGTCGCCAACATAAATCATTCACAACTAGATTTCCTCGTTACTACCAACCGGCTTTTGAATTATGTTAAAGTTATGCTGTACGAGTGCAATCACGTAAGAAGTTAAACATGTATGATACTGTATGACGTAGTTTTAGTTGTTTAGGTTATCCGGCGCAAATACTGTATTAGTTATAACTGGCAAATTTACCATTGGAAAATGAGCTAAAGGAGCGGCTATCATAGATGCAGATCGTAAGAGTGTGTGTGTGTGTGTGTGTGTGTGTGTGTGTGTGTGTGTGTGTGTGAAGTTTCATTCCGATTTCATTCAAACTAGGCAACAATCTTGATTGTGGTTATAGCTTGAACACGTTCGTTACCTAGTAAAAGCAATTAAACGGTTTCAAAATGGCGGCCATCCGAATCTTTAAAATCGTAAGTTTTTTGCGTTATATTCTTTTTAAAATTTGATTTTTGACCAACTTTAAATTACGAAAATAGCCAAAAATGTTGAAAAGTCATATTTAGTAGTGTCCTGTAGTGGAGGGGCGGAGTGACATCGGTACGTGCTTTCTACATCGTGGGAACGATCGTTTCGGCAACAGCCGCAGTTAACGAATCCTTCTGGTTTGAAATACCCACTCCGAGAAGTGAGTATTTTAATTCTCCCGTTGCCCGAAAATGTTCATTTCGAGGAGTAAAACCACATTCCCAAACCGCGGAGTGCGTAAAAATTTCGGGCAATGTCCGAATAGCACGGGCAAGTAAACTAAAAACATAACAAAAGGCCGGTACATTGGGGTTTTAGAAAAAGTCAAATCGACGCACGGTTCCATGGTGTAATGGTTAGCACTCTGGACTTTGAATCCAGCGATCCGAGTTCAAATCTCGGTGGAACCTTTATATTTTTTCCGTATATTTTGTTTGCCTTCAAAATAATTACGGGGGTAAAAACTGATTTTAAAAAATTGTAAAATAAAATATATTGAATTTTAATTCTGTTATTTTTGTTAGATATGTCCTATTTAGGCTATCATATATATATATATATATATATATATATATATATATATATATATATATATATATATATATATTATTTCTCTAGTCAACATCCCTTTTTCTCAGCAAATATTATTCGTACAGGCATAAATGACGTATCTTTAGAAAGATTTTTTAACGGGCTTCTAACATTGCAAAACGATTTCGCGCTTAATGTTTGTGGAAAATTTTAACTTACAAGATTCTTCTATCATAGCCAAAACGCAACTTTCTTGCAAAGCTAACTTATTAATCACGAATAGACAATCCCATTAAAAATGCTCTTTTTTTGAATAACGTGCTTAGACAATTTCAATATTTACTTAAAAGTTATCAAAATTATGTTATGTGGTTACGTGGCCCTACTGACAGTCCCCTATCCCTGCCCGTTGTACAAGCCGGGACAAGCATTTCGAATACCAAACACATGCTTTGGACACTGTTTTATACAAATATAATTGTGATTTCTCCTTCCATTGTGCATAGATATATTATTAATACGGACATAATAAAATACGAAGTGCAATAAAATGTCAAAATACAGTTATCAAGAATGGTTTTTCAATTGACTAGAAGTTGAAAACACCAGTTGAAAAACAGTTGCCTATTAAAATTGCGTTTGCTATCACTATAACAAGTCGCAGGGACAAACACTTCAAAGAGCAGGATTGTACTTACAAAATTCCGTCTTTACTCACGAACAATTGTTTGTAAGCCTTTTCAAGGACAACTAAATCAACCAATAAAGAACATGAAATTCTTATTTAAAAGGCCGTGTTTACTTAAAACTTATTATAGGAATGTAAAATGTAAAAACTTGTAAATGACCCTTACTCTCGATTTTCGCAAGTACCAATAAATACCGATCACTGGATAAAGGATCCTGCTTTAGTTAAACGTGGTACGTATACTTCCTTAATGTATTCTTTTTACTTTGTCGAGTTAACATTGTACTTTAAATATAGCCTACATGCAATAAGATGAAAATATTCATGAAACATAGAGAAAATATAAAACTATCTTACTGCTTATTTATGTCCTGTTTCCAGTATGTAAAACAAAATTCGGTCCAATATTTTTCGGATTAAATATTGAAATAGTTTCACTAGTACTGTATTTAATAGTGACTGTGAGAATAAGATTAACATTACTATGGAAGTACAATAGGGTCTCGATTAACCGCCAAGTAAATTCAGTTATGTGCCATTTTAAAACAATCTTCCATAGAATATAATTTGTAATAAATAATAAATGTAACCATCTAGATAGAACAAAACACTGTAATTGCACACGAATTATTTAGAGCATAGTCGGGCAGCTGACACTAATTGCTACCCTAAGCAAACATTGATAATTGAAAAGTAAACAATCCTATCATTTAGTGGAATGAGATACATACACTTCAATTAGTGTCAACAAATTCAGAAACACTGCATTAATGTTTCTATTGAAAAACAAACACTCTCACACTACTTACTATAATACCATTCAGCGTAAAAGTCGATCAAGTAAAGTCACGTGAGAACTCAGTTACTTGAATACTTGCCAAAAGGTTAAGTACGGATAATGTACTGTATTACAGACCCATGTATGTATAATTTTTATAATAGATAATTAGAATTAAACAGAAAATTTAAGTTTTATTACATTTTAACAAATAATAATAATAATAATAATAAATTCTGTGCTACACACCGAGTATGGTATTTGTATCGATCACCGAAAGTACGGGTAGTACTGTTAAACGTCTATTCTGTCATTCCACATACCAACGTTGTCAAGAATGACTGTTAGTCGAGACTACTCTACCTAGAATTAATTTTGGCGGTACAATAACTGTTCACAGACCAACATTAAAAATACTTTAAGTGCTTTTTTTGTGTGTTCCACGAAAAGGAATAAGCTACACTTTCGGTTTAATATTACACTCACTGGTATAGAAAGCATTTAAAAGTAAATATAGAATTTTCAAATTTTTATTTTAAAAATGTAAGAGTTCAAAACATTAAAGTTGGAAGTTTCCATTGTAATAAGTGACACTTGCTTCTTACCGATATTTGTACCGAGACTGCATCAAATCAGACCACAATTGTGAAGCGAAGAGTGCTCTCTCTCTCTCTCTCTCTCTCTCTTTCTCTCTCTCTCACTCACTCACTCACACACACACACACACACAAACAATTTTAAAGAATCTTCAGAAAGTGATCTACAAGTCAGGATCGGTTCAAGGTTCCGGGTCTGAGTGTTGCCATGACTGCTGCTCAAATTCCTCGTCTTTCCAAAAAATATTCGCTACCAAGGTGGACTGAAAACATGAGGGACGCCCGTAATTTACTTACAGTTTAGAGTACTGCTCTTAATTGTGTCCAACCTTATTTGCACTGAAAACTTCATTAAACATAATCAACCGTTCTAATAGGCCGGTCAACCTACGTCAACTTCAAGCCAGCCCACATTTTATTTGCGTTTACGAAAGTTATAAAAAATACAGACAACTGTTGGCTTATACAGTATTTACGAAGGTTGGTTTTGATGATTTTTAAATCCACAGATTTAAACAAAAGTCTGGTGAATGGTTAGTAAATATGGGGAGGACTTGCAGCCAGAACCACCTCGAAGATGCCAGATACGATTTTGACGTTAAGTCGGAAAATGTTGTTGTTCTAGAACAATTGTTGAATGGCTCGTATGTGTGTGTGTGTGTGTGTGTGTGTGTGTGTGTGTGTGCGCGCGCGCGCGCGAGTGTGTATAATTCGCTAGTAAAAACAAAAATGCATTTCTTTAACGGATATAAGGCGGCCTTGAATATTGAAATACAAATCAATATTACTTTCGCTGCCAAACTGTTGATACTTCTCATTATTTTTATGACTGCAGCTTGAACTTTAAGATAATATATTTATCAGCACTACAGTTATCTTATAAGTGCAAATACATTCTGTTATCTTTGCAGTGTCAGAAACAAAGTAACAAAGTACAGCGCCTTGTAAAAACGTGTATCTAATTGTTTTTTACCGATTTACAATAGTACTTTGAAAGTATAATTATGGCCTATGGCCTGAAGATTAGGAAGTACAGACGAAGAGACTGTCTGTACTTTTTTATCGTAACAGAGTAAATCGAAAATTAATGAAATATAGCAATACAGATACGCAAATATACAGAATTTTAGACGCGGAGATGGTTACACAACGCG
Organism: Callitettix versicolor; assembly: GCA_022606455.1. Classification (NCBI taxonomy): domain Eukaryota; kingdom Metazoa; phylum Arthropoda; class Insecta; order Hemiptera; family Cercopidae; genus Callitettix; species Callitettix versicolor. The sequence continues at coordinate 37,227,699 of CM040184.1, forward strand.
TTATACATTTCATTAAAGAGGTTTATTTTAGAAAATATAATTCTAGAACATGTTTTCAGTGGCCAAATATGTGTGTGTGTGTGTGTGTGTGTGTGTGTGTGTGTGTGTGTGTGTGTGTGTGTGTGTGTGTGAGTGAGTGAGAGAGAGAGAGAGAGAGAGAGAGAGAGCGAGAAACATTTGCAATTTTTAAACTAACAATTTTTTTCAAGCAAAATAACAATCATTTGTGAAATTAGATAGTCAATTATAGAGTGGTCATCATGGTAAGACTGAGACCCGGACCCAGTACTGAGATTATATATGTATATACATAATCTTGTGTGTGTGTGTGTGTGTGTGTGTGTGTGTGTGTGTGTGTGTGTGCGCGCGCGTGTGCGTGTTCTGCTGCGTTATTTAACTGCGACCTAAAGGTTCTTAGTTCGAGCCACAGTTGCTCCCGTTGCTTTTCCCTCGTCCTTATTGACTAAGGAATAAAATATAGACGTTAAGTACAAAAAAAAAATGTGTGCGTAGATGTGTACGCGCGCGCGTGTAGGTGTAACTTTGGTCTGCGCAGATTATAAGTTCTGGTCCGACTTTATTATTTTTTTTCCGGCGAAAAACCGTTAAGGTTATCATCGCCGAGGTCTGGGGAATAGTATGCAGAGGACGTTGGGAGATAGTGTCTCGGACCGGACGGTGAAATTCTTTCATCGTCTGAATTTGTTAAATAAAATTTAACTTAAAATAATATTGCAGGGTCTCATTACAGTCCTGCAACAAGTTGTATATTTGTGGCTATTCATTTATCTGAATTTGTTATTAATAAAATAAAATTTAGGAATATCACAAAATAAAAAATAACAGTAATTTAAAACAATATACAAAAACAGCTATAAATACAATTCCTAAAACTAGTTAACAATAAAATATAACAACAAATAAATAAATAAATAAAACTAAAAAACAAGGAAAACAAAGCAAACAATAACAAATTCAGATAAATGAATAGCCACAAATATACAACTTGTTGCAGGGCTGTAAAGAGACCCTGCAATATTATTTTAAATTAAATTTTATTTAACAAATTCAGACGATGAAAGAATTTCAGCGTCCGATCAATTGCCGAGATACTATCTCCCAACGTCCTCTGCATACTATTCCCCAGACCACATACACGCCGTATATTTTGGAAGCCATCATAGTCTAGCAATATATGTCTTACTGTGATGGTTTCCCTACAAAACCCGCACCAAGGCGGCTCCCCACGTTCCATCAGAAATCCATGTGTTAACATGGAGTGGCCAATGCGAAGGCGGGTAACCACAACCTCTTCTCTACGACTTGCACGTATTGACGACCCCCAAGGACGAACAGTATTTATAATTACTCTCAATTTGTTACTGCTTGTAGCTGCCCATTCATTTTCCCACTGTAGAAGAATTAAATGTTTTACTTGAGTGCATGGTGGCAGAAAAGTAGCTTTCTTTGCCGCATTATCCGCTACAGTATTTCCAAATATTCCACAGTGACCAGGAATCCAGATAAATGATATTCTTGCGCCTCGTAGTTCAAATCTATGCACAGAGCACAGAATAGCTTGAACCTGAGGGTTTACCGAATACATATCCCGGATTGCCTGGAGTGCACTTTTTGAATCGGAACAAACTACGAAATGCAAACTATCAAATTCAATAGTGTTTAGAGCCTTTAATATGGCAAAGAGTTCGGCTGTAAAGACACTACAAGTTGAGGGTAATCCATACTTATACGTTTCGTCCAGTGAGTAAAATGCAGATCCAACACTGTTATTCATCTTAGATCCATCTGTGAAAATAAATTTAGCAGATGGATATGAACTAGTCAGTCAGTCGAGAAAACTCACGTTGATACACAATGTTAGGAGTATTGTCTTTCAGGTATGTACACAAGGAGAAATCAAAGGTCGGCATATTGATTTTCCATGGAGGGACAAGACAAAAGGACCTTTCAAACATTGGGGGTAGTTCAATACGTAAGTCTTTAAAAAACTGGGGTGTTCTAACACCAACAGGCGCAGTAGCACGGGGTCGGGATTCATATTGTTGGAGCAACTGATTGTGGAAAATTGTATTATAAGCAGGGTGCCACGGTTTACATGATACATTACATACGTAACTCAGTTGTAACTGTTGTAGCCGACGAGAGAGTGATGGTTCGCCAGCATCGGCGAGAACACTCACGACGGGACTTGAACGGAAAGCACCAGAAACAAGACGGATTGCAGAGTTATGAACGGGATCTAGTTTCTTTAAAATCGATGGTCTAGCAGATGAATATACAATGCTATCGTAATCAATTCGCGAACGAGTTACAGCACGATAAAACATCAGCATACTCCTATCAGCGCCCCATCGAGAACTACTAAGAACCCTCAACATATCGAGGATTTTGGTGCATCATAACTTTAAATCACTCACGTGAGAACTCCAGGATAGCCTATTGTCGAATATTAGACCCAAGAATCGAACGGATGGAGAGTTCCGGAGTTGTATACCATGTAGAAATAACGTAGGAGCCTGGATCTGTCGACGGCGACTGAAGGCAATGCACTGAGTTTTAGCAGCAGAGAATTTAAAGCCAGTAGATCTCGTCTATGTCTGCAACTTATTTATTACCAGCTGAAGAGTTCTTTCAGCTGTTGCCATGTTTCTGGTGCTTACATAAAAATCATCCACAAAGAGCGAACATCGAACAGGGGACTGCACATTAGCGGTAATTCCACTGATTGCGATAGCAAACAAGGTAACCACTAAGTACACTCCCCTGTAGAACACCATTCTCTAAGTGGAATCGATCTGAAACTGTAGCTCCAAGACGTATCCTTAAGTACCTATTAGACAGAAAATTTGTAATAAAAGCAAGAAGTAAATTTTTCGTTTGATGCAATTCTTGCAACATAAATAAATAATACTATTATTCCTCCAATAAAAATAATAAATAGAATATATGAAAATCAATATGAATATAAATTTATTCTGTTAATTATGGATGATAAGGCTGTGTGAATTAGTAATATGAATCCTGATGATAATGGATGTTTTGTTATTAAAAATAGTGTTGATGATATTAAGAATGTGGTAATAATAATTATTTGTGTGTAATAATTATTACATTGTAATAATAATACAATATGGAGATTGTATACTCCATGATTTTAAAATGTTGAGTATTCCTCTTCTCCAGTCCATGTCGTATTCCTTCTCTAGGTCCAAGAATACTGCAACAAGTGTTTGACGCAAGAGGAAGGCATTTTGAATTGCAGATTCTAACAAAACCAGCTGATCTATTGAAGGTCGACCTTGTCGAAAACCGCACTGGTCTTTCGATAGTAATTTATTAGTTTCTAAATACCAAACAAGGCGACGATTTACCATTTTTTCTACCAGCTTGCATAGCACGCTGGTGAGAGAAATAGGACGATAGCTACTTGGATCAGTTTTCTGTTTGCCTGGTTTAAGAACGGGAATTACTGTAGCTTCCAACCAATCGCCAGGGAATGTACGCTCCTCGTACATACGATTGTATATTTCGATAAGAAATAACTTACCCGATGGTGGAAGATTTTTAATCATGGCGTAAACACGGTTGTCAGGACCTGGAGCTCAATCCTTGGTGGCCAGCAGTGCAGATTCTAGCTCACGTAGGGTAAACAGACTGTTCACAGGAGAATCATCAGAGATACCGACAGTGAAAGGTACTCCTTCTAATGCGCTTTTGAATTTACAAAAGGCAGTATTATAGGCTGCAGAAGAGGAAAAACTTGCAAAGGATAACCCTAAAAGGTTTACAATGTCGGAACTGGAAGAAACCAATAATCCGTTCGCCTGTTGAAGTCCCATCAGTCCTACAGATGGAGGCGGACCACAAATGGAACGCAATTTCTTCCACACAACAGATGTAGGTGTTGTTCTACATATTGTTCCGATGTATTGGGTCCAAGAATCCTTTCTGCTTTGCCTGAATATTCTACGAGCTTTTGCACGAAGAACTTTATATTGCTCAAGGTTTTCACTTGTCGGGTTTCTGTTGAATCTCCTCAGAGCTTTTCTACGTAGACGTAACGCCTTCCTACACGCCTCGTTCCACCAAGGGACAGGTAGACGTGAAGGGCGTACTGAAGTTTTTGGAATAGTTTTCTCTGCTGCTTGTAAAATGTTTTCAGTAAATTTTGACACTACAGTGTTTATACAGATATTATATTCAATGTCTGGTGATACAAATTTCTTTATAAATTCCTCCAAATTTGCTTTTTTCAGAATCCAACGCGGCAGGAGCTGATCCGGACGAGGGAAATTACGAAATGAAATATTAATGGGAGTATGATCACTGCCGTAAAGATCAGGTAATACCGACCATTCAAACTTCGTTCTCAGAATTGGACTGCAGAATGACAAGTCAACAACGGTCCATTTTCCAGTAGATGCTGCTAAATGCGTATGGGAACCGTTATTAAGAAGACATAAATCCAATTCGCACCTTATCCTTTCAATGCGTATTCCTCTAAAGTTACAGGTTGATGAACCCCATGCAGTATGGTGAGCGTTAAAATCGCCTAATAATAATATCGGCGATGGCAACTGGCATATTAAGTCACGTACTTCATGGTTTTGGAAACTGTAATTAGGCGGCAAATATAGGCTACAGATTGTAAGTTTGAATGGTGCGGTTATTTGAACGGCAACGGCTTGTAGAGGTGTTACTACATTAACAAAAACCGACTCGATAGAGTAATGAGCCAAAATGGCGACACCGCCTTTTGCTCTTTCCTCCGTGACGACATCGGATCTAGCAATGGAATAACCCCTAAAACTGAAAGTGTGAGATTCATGGAGGTGCGTTTCTTGATGGCCCGATTTTAGTCAAACTTGGCACACAAATCGGTTTTCGCGATAAATTGGAAAATCACGCTGCCCACCAAAATGACGGCCATTTATAAAAGTAAATATATGACATTTTCGCGTAGACTGGTTTGAAAATTTGATAAAAAAACAGCGTTAAAATCTGCATACCATTTAAAATTTTCAGAATCGACTAAAATTTAGAAAATATTCACGGTTCACTAGTTGTATTTTCAGTAATTCGAAGATTGAAATGCTAATATATCGCTGGTTTTGTTCTCGAGATCAGATTTTCAGAGCGATTAATAAATTTCAAAATATTTACAAAAATTAGTAAATTTTTATGTTCTAAACGGTTTTAAAAATCCGATTTCACCATAGTAATCAGCGTTAAAATGTCGGAGAAACGGTCGTTTTAAATTTTTTAAAATTAATTAAAATAAAAAAATATAACAGACAGCGGTCGGGGTTCGTTTTCATTTTTACAACGGAATTCGGAAAATTAAAAACGTTAACTTATGCATGTCTTAACCCTAATCAACACTGTCAAATCCGAAAAAGCCTAACACAAAAAGGTTTATACGTTTTGAATAAGGTGATTTCTGTAAGTAACTTCCAGTGGATAAAATTAATTTGTTAAATAAAATAAGCTACTTAGATATTTGTAATAGACAACTATGTTTTGTATGGCTGTTTTAAAACATTTCTAACCAAATGCGTATAAAACAAATTGAATAGAAGGTTTGTACAACGTATTGCATTATTGGCCGACGCAGTTTGCCCTTCCATTATGTAAAAAAACATCTGATTTCGGTCTCTGGTTTGAAACTGAAAGGAGCAAAGTTTTATCGAGAGTTTGATTACCGTCTGTGAACTTTGAAAAGCGGATAAAGATTACGAGACCCCTCCCCTCTAGTGTTCGATAAATCTATAACATAGTGAATTAAATCCTGTCAGACAGGCCACTGGTAGTTCATTTATTTTATACAGCATCGCTGTTGCAACATCAAAAAGAATCAGGTGTCTCGCTGACGTGATGGAAGCGATTTTTAGGTAATGTTTTTATCTTAGACTCTCTTTGAAAAAAAACACATCATAAACCGTAATAAATTTGCATATATTAGCGTTATAAACTTTCAAATTTTTTTTTAAAATACAGAACCCTGACCGAACGAATACATTTTAAAACTGTCGAACAAATTTTGATGTGTAACAAAACTGTCCAAGCTATTACCAAAATCGATTTTTGTACCAAGTTCGAATCAAATCGGACTGAAGTTGCGTTCGAACGTGAGATTGCTAAACACACACACATGCGCACGCAAATGTTAAGGACCCTTTAAAAGGGATCAAGAAGTCAGGATCGATACTCATTTCAAGGTCTTGGATCTGGATCTTACCACGATGGCTGCTCAAATAGCTTATTTTTTCACTGAAAATTCCTTAATAAATCTGAGGATGGCGAGTGTTTAATTTGACTTACTTTGAAAGTTGCAAATAAGTATAACGTGCAAATTTATGACGAATTACTTGAAAGTTGGACTAGAAATCTATTTCGATAATAGTTTGGACAAGTTTATTACGAAATCCTGTCAAAACCTCTAAGGCAATCGTAATATTCACAATCGTAATCAGCGTTAAAATCTGAATAAATTAGTTAAAATTCAATTACAAATTGCTAATAAATGCAGAGATTAGTGCTGATTATGACAGTGAAATCATGCTTTGAAAAATATGCAAGATGAAAAAAATTGTATTGTTTTAATATTACCACTTTTTGAAAATTCACTTCAACCATGGCAGTGAGACAGGCATGTATCGTTATTACTATATTTTAAGTTTAGTCTTGAACGAAATATTTCCGAAGTCATACTCATGAGTTCTTAAACACCCTATATAGTTGGATATTCAAAGATTTTACGACATCAGAAAAGTACAATCACCTAGTTAGGGGAAAAATAATCTGTTCGTCCCATAAATTCTGTAAAACTAGTCAGCTATTCTACTCGAGGGTTCAAGTAGGGCGAATCAAATATTTATGCTAAGTTATTTCCCTATTTCAGCATCACAAACATTTTTAACTTAAGGATGGTAATCCGCTTAAGAAATAATTTACAGATGAGTGATGGATAAAGAATCCTACTTAAATTAGAACCTTAACGCAGTGTAAATAATATACGGTCAATAAATTTTACTAATACAAATATTTATTTAAAATGTTTAAAAAAGAATAAACGGACCGTACAAATACACAACTTTGAAGTGAATACTTGTTAATTACCATGTTTACATCGGTCTCCGGTTTCGACTTTTAAATTAAGCTGAAGTCTTAACTTGCCTCCTCAATTTTACCGTATCACAAAATTTGAATATCATTTCAATTGAGGTTATGATTATATGAATACAATAATAGACAATATTAATGGTCTACTATTAATTTATCTACAATATTAATATAATGACGTACTACGTATTATTATTTTTTTTTCATATAAAACAGAAACAATACAAAAATAACAATAACATAATATTACTGAAGCAACAGCTATTGTGCAAAATCAGTCAATGCAAATTTATTGAAAGTACTTATAATGCGTTAACCTTACTTCCCTTCAAAATACTCTCCTCCTGCATGTACACACTTCTTCCGCCGTTCATACAATTCTTGGAAACACTCCTGAAAGCCATTTTTGGAAATTTCGTTTAGCCGCTTCGTCGCATTTTCCATCACCTCTTGCGAATCAACAAAACGATATCCTTTCAATGTAATTTTCATTTGTGGAAACAGGTAAAAATCTGGTGGTAAAACACACGGTGCTTCCTTTACGACCTTCAGACGAAATGTCAGTCTGCTGAATGAAAATAAAAAACATCAAGAAAGGAAACATTTCGCTTTATCAGAAGTCGGGGTAAAGTGATGTTGGAGGTGTTTACCAAGGCTTCATTCACTATGAATTTATTCCTGAAAGGAAAAGAGTTAACAAGGAGATCTCGAAAAGGCTATGCGATGCAGTTCGATGAAAACGACCTGAAAATATTGTTGCTCGATAGTGATCGCTGATAATGAAACAATACCTTGCCAAACACAATGTTACCACTCTGGAACACCCTCCCTATTCTCTCGACCTTGAAACACCGTATTTTTACTTGTTTCCACGACTGAAAATGATACTAAAGGGACATCGTTTTGCTGATTCGCAAGAGGTGATGGAAAATGCGACGAGACGATTAAACGAATTTTAAAAAAATGTCTTTCAGGAGTGTTTTCAACAATTGTATGAATGGTGAAAGAAGTGTTTACATGCAGGAGAAGAGTACTTGAAGGAAAATAAGGTTATATCATTATACGTACTTTCAATAAATTTTCATTGACAATTCCGGGAAATTGTTGACTCTACTTCGTAAACATTTTTTTTTATTGTACAACTACAAATAAGAATAAACTTAACTAGCAGTATTCATTGAAATTTAAGAAAATTAAGAAAAAAATACTCCACTAAATAACTTTATCACTATATTAAGTCAAACGGCTTCTTTCTTTTGAGCTTCCTCACAATGTGACTGTATTGAGTTTCTGTATCTCTGTGTTGACATGGTTTAGAAGTCTCTTCTTGTGTCTAGCTGCAGCAGACCTTATCACTTCTTTAACAGTTTTTATTCGGAGAGCTATAAATATTGACGTTCCTGATGTACCACGGTGCGCCGATATGTGTCCACAATAATTTGTTCTGGAACGTTTGTATAATTTTAACGTTGGACACTTTGATTTAGCTCCATAACTGCAAACCGTACGTCCACACCGGTCTTAGTACTTGTTTAAACAAGAGCAGTTTATTGTGTCTAATTCTTATCTTCTACCTAGGAGCCAGTACATTTTCTATACCTAATATTAAGTTCGTTCTTCTTTTTAATGTGTGATTTCCAGTTTAATACATCCAATGTCATGCCAAGGAACTTCGCTTCATTCCTACAAGGAATTATTTTACAGTTAAGAAAAAAACACTGCATTAATTCTTGTGTTTGTAAAGTTTATATGAGTTGATCTGGACTCGTGTAACTATGCATCACTTCTTTGTCCAAGCACTGACCTTGTCAATGGTTGAAGGTTCTCAGTAGATTCTTCTACAATGTCCGCTGATGCCATCATGCCTCGTAAACATGTTCTTTTCAAGAAAAAAAATAATAAACAATATATGATTACGAAAAAATCTGTTTGTGACGCTAAACAGTGAACAATTATCAACAGAAACACCCAGCGTTAAGACTCAAACGTTTCGAAAACATATCACTTTCACTTCTGAAGCAGTTCCCAAACCCACAGCACAGAGTGACTGACACGTCGGCGTGCTTTATTTAAACAGAGGCAAGTTTTTATTCAAAATAAACTTGAGCGATCCTGCAGCGTTATTGTTGTATCCTTTTGTTGTCTCGGAGAAAGTTCTAATCATATGCAGTCACGAAGTTCGACGGTACAATGCGGTCCGCAACTTTGTCTGGGTTTTGTTTTCAATTGCCGTCTCTTTATTTTATCTTTTACATCAACCATTTGTATTCTGTTATACGGCCGTAACGTATTTTACACACGTAATATGTTTTGAAAGTAATAACACTTGTAATTTAATGAAACTAATTCTCCACGAATGTGTAATACTTTAAGAGAAAACATACTAATATCATCCGTAATTCACAATTTTAGTTCTTGAAGACTGGAGATTTTAGACTAGTGAACTTAGTCTTTCATAAAACCCCAGACGAAACTGTGCTGTTCGATTTCTAAGTAGGCAATGAATACAGAACTTATTCATTGGAATAGGTAGTGGTAGTGGAATAGTGGAACTGGTGGTCAAAGAAAGGAAGAAAGCGATGTCTGGTATTAAATAGGCAGGCTCACTGCCGTAATCAGAACGAAACTTTAGGAAAATTGACCTGCGACGTCCACTGTTTGCAGGAAGACAGAGACAGAGAATGTCATGACCCCTATATCTATCTCTCTTTGAGCTCCAAGTTCAGAAAAAAACATGCACCGCTGCCTATTGGCGGGTGCTCCAAGTAGCGTTCTCGGCCGAATAAAACGTGCTGACTTTTTCAGGCTAGGATTGTCCTTCTTATAGATTCACTGGTATAGGACAACGGATGACGTCGCCACACCCAGTCCACCGACCACGGATATTGTCACCATGTGACTCTCTTACAAATAAGCTCTAGTGCAATCACTGACTGATTAATGTAATTTTGTAGGGGGGCGGTTGATCGAATCTTTCAACTTACAGAAGAGCCTCCGTGGGGATGAATATTTTTGAAATAGCACCACTAAGCTTCAGACTTTAAACTAATATAAAATAACTGCAAAAATGTACCTTTTTTTTGAAGAAAATTGTTTAATTTATTTAGATGCCTAATTTTTAAAACTTTTGTATAACCGACTCCGTTTACATAACTAATATAAAAGCCACAAATTATATATAAATCTTTATTGACATAGAAGCACAATAAAAGAGACAAAATTGAAATAGACATTAAAAACTTTATAATAGCATACTGTAAGTAAGATGATGTAAGTTGAGTTTTTATTAACTTTAAATTCATGAACGTACTTTTATTTTAAAAACAACATTATGAAAATGTCAGTGCTGGTAGAATAGTGATTAGCATGTTAGCTTCGTACAAGGTTGTTAGATCTCGGCAGAGAATTTTAATGTGAGTATAAATCAGCAAATGTGCGTTTCTTCGGACCCCCCGATTTATAACGCAGTGATTCCCTTAAGTGTTTGTAGTGTTAACTTCATTTTAACCTAGTAATCGCGCGGTCTCTGCTAGGTGGTATTAGGTTTGTGAAATTTAGTTAACTTTGGTTTTGCATTAGTACTCATAAAAGCTGGCTCCCGACCTGTGTTTATGGCTGTCCTGTGAAGATCCAGAAATCAAGATCCAACACCTCGACCCAATATGCGCATCAATTACGCTGCAAGTTCATAGAATAAAGTTCTTATTTCCCCATAAATTAGCGTCACTTTTCAAGCATACACTGTAACAATTATATATACTGTAGACAACGCTTATGTTTATGCCCAGTATTTTATTTTAAGTATTATTTCTGTTCGCTTGTGTCCGGATAAAGTTAAACTATAAACACGAGCCCTGGCTGACGGAAGCGGTCTCTCGGGACTCGGTCGTCTCTCGACACCGATATCGGCAAGAACTGAAAACAAATATTTACGGGAAAACTGATGCAATTTATTTATCCGCCGGTCAGGTTATCGACGTTCTGTTCCAGATACGAATAAACCGTTGTGTCATTGACTCAGTAAAATACAGTTGGCAACACTTCCTGTTTCCAGATACGTCAGCAGTTTTCATTGTTTTAACAAACTGTATTTTGAAAATTGAGTTTTTGTGAACAAAAATATTACTTAATTTAAAATAAAAGTCTAGTACCATCAAAACAACAGAATTATTTAACTACTGTAAATTATGTATAAATTAAGGTTTAAAACACATACAATAATATACTAATAATAACAATAGGTAAACATTTATTAATTAATATCATATAATCTAACGTTTTAATAAAATAATATTTTTTTTAATATGTATAATGTTTTTGGGCAGGTTTTGATGTTGGAATTTGCGGGACGCGTGATGCAAAAAACATGTTATTGATATGTAACAGTATATTTTGCGCGTCGCAAGTCTCATTCTAAATTAATTAAAAATATTTCCGCCGGAATCAAATCAGGTAACCTTGCTCGTGTGAGGCACACGCAATAACCACTACACTACGGAGACTACAAAGAAATTTGACAGATTTAAATATTTGAAATTATTCGATAATTTAATTTTGGTAGGTATATTACAAGATAACTTGTTTTATTAATTCGTAAAGATCAGCTGATTTCAATGAACAGCCGATAGGCTATAATAAGTTTATGGTTATGTTGCTAAAACCTACCTATGTTAATTTGTCGTGTTTTCGAACAAATTATCGCAATTAAAATAAAAATGGAAGAGAAAACATGATACATGATTTTTGTTTTGAGTTCAGTAACAGAAATGTTTTATTTTGCAATTATAGCACGAAATTGAACCCAGATCGCCTCAAACACCGTAACTTAAAATCTGCGATTTCAAATATAATCAACGTTAAAATCTACATAAATTATAACTGTACTTCAATTGAAAATGCGAATATAAATTCCGATAGTCATGTGAGGTTCAATGAAATTTACAACTTTAAAAGTTGATTTATTCAGATTTTAACGCCAATCACGATGGTGAAATAGAATTTTCAAAATCGTGTAAGATAAAAAAAAATACATTTTTTAAAAAATTTCAGTGGCCGCTATTTTGATAAGATTTCTAAGAATAATTGTCCCAAGTTATTACCTTATGCTAGCGTGCAAAAACGTGCGCCCCCCCCCCACACACACACACACATCACCTAAACCTCCAAGCTTGCAGAACTAGTATTTTCAATTCCGGTTTACTCCCGTATTTGATCTGGTCCAATTTTAAAGGCCGTACAAACCAGTTCTCACACTCTGTCGTCGCTGCCTAAACACCGCCTGCACGTGAGAAAAGGAACAAAAGAGAACAGCTGCTATAGTTCTTTTTTTACACTGTACTTTGAGCTTTTAAAATTTTGAAAAAAATATTCTCCGTTTTAAAAACGCAGTTCACAATATATATTTAAAAACCACTTTCTTAATAGCGCACTTTATGAACAGGTGCCATATTAACAGACAGACACTGACGTTTCACGGATTACAGTTGTATTATAAATAAGAACTCTCATTGCTAATAACTATTAAAGAATAATAGTTTCAGAAATTTGTCGTACACATTTTACTGTCAATTTTGTAATGCAATAAAACTTCTTTTATCAAAATCATTAATAAAGGTTCGACCAAAGACAAAGCAATAAGGCATGTGATATTGTTGCGGAACAAGTAATTTTCCTTATCGTTGATGCAATTCCCCTTTTCAGTTAACTCATTTCCTATCTATCGCAAATGATCACTTATACGACGCATCGTAAGGTAAATAAAAAGACGGCAGATAAGTGCCGTCAGAACAACTACAACTATCAACATTTGTTATTCTGTGTAACGTATAACTATAATTAATTTGAAGCGAGATACGGTGATTCCTGCGCCCTGTGTTTAACCATCATGAAAACACTTAGTTTTTCCAGATCGAAGCCACGAATAAAAACAAGTTAGCGGTAGGTAATTCCAATCCAATTTTATCCTGCTGCTAATCTCTGCGAAGAAAAACTAAAGTAAATATCAGTTTAAATAAAACGTTTCAGTAATTGACAGCTTTTCACTAAGTGCAATGTTGGCAAATTTTTTTTATTTACACAATTTGATTCCATATAAGATATTTTCCTTCATTAATTAATTGTTTACACTTTAACGCTAAAGTATACATTTTAATTAAAAACCTAAATCTTTTCAGTTCGGTGACGTCATTCATTTTGTAAACGCGTCGAACCTTGTAAGCGTATTTTTAAGCTTTAAAAACCTTATTTGTAAATTTATATTTCTTGTTAGAAAAACGGAGTACTTCAAAAAAATCACATTAAATGGATAGCGTACAAAAACAGTTAATAATACGCGTGACAACCTCCATGAATAGAAATAAAAACGTTAACAAAACGTAATAAAAGAAGAATCCAAGCGAATAGAACATTTTCATAATAATCTTACAATGAATGCTTTTAAAAACAACCTCATTTAAAAACTGCTTATCTAAACGTCTGAATAAACGGCTAAATGCTGGTGTACTCTGTATTCAACTGCTCCAACAGCAATAACCAGGAGAGCAAACAACCCCCCCCACACACTAATTATGTTTAATAATTATAGCCAAACTCGAGAGGCAACCCTTGTACAGAATGGTTAAAAACCAAATAAATTGTTAAGCAATTTAATTACTCCGTAAATAATTCTAATACATTTTTATTCTACTTAAATTGTACAATTATTGCACAAGGTAAATATATTTTTCTAATGTTGGTAATACGGTCAAAAGGTTTCTGAAAAAAAAAATGGAAAAAAGATTCGAATTAGGTTATAACTTTACTAAATAGTAAGGATCAATAAAAATGATATTATTTATCCGAATGACTATTAAAAATAGAGAGTAATAAAGAATTGCAAATGCATAAGTTATTTTGATACTATAATGTAGTTAACTGTTAAATACATGAAGTGATGTATTTTGTTTGAAAAAAAAAGAAAATTATTAATACATTTTATATTTAAAATACAAAAACAAGGACGAGGTATTGCGCAATCGCATTCAAGCTACGGTGTAGTGTGATAGAATACGCATACAGCATACATCTCAGTAATGAACGACTACGCGTTACAGCAGAATAACAAATGTTGACAGCTGAATCGTGACAGTAGTAGTTCTGTCGGCACTTATCTGCCGTCTTTTTGAGTACCAGATAGTTAATGCGTTAACTGAAGAGGGGAACTGCATCAACGATAAGGAAAATTACGTGTTCCGCAAAAATATTACACGGTGGCCTAGTTGATAGCGTACTGGGCTTTCACCCCGAGGACCCGGGTTCGATTCCCGGCCAGGGCTTGGCATATTCATACGCTATAAATCATCCCATAGTCTGCATTAGCCCAAGTGTGCACAATAGTCGGACGTTAAAAAAAAAATTACATGCCTTGTCTTTGGTCGAAATTTAATCAGTAAGTTTGATAAAAGTTTTGCATTACAAAATTAAGAGTAAAATGTATAAGACACTTTTTTGAAACCATTACAAAGTAATATTTTATGTAGCTAAAACCAGTTTTTTAACGTTAGAGATAGGCGTTTACAGTAACAAGTGAAGTTATAACAATGTTAACATACGATGTGTAGAGGAAGTGTCAATATCTGAGCTGTTTAAATATGAGCCAGGGATACAGGAGTTTCATCCTGTATAATACTGAAAAATGATTTAAGCTTATTCTGAAAAGCTCAATTAGTGTTTTAGTAACATTTTTGAAAAAAATAAAATTCAATGGTATGGAAAAACGAAAATTAATTAAGGACATTATGTAGTAGTAACTATCGCATTAAAGGAAGGACATTATCATTAAAACAAGATAATGTTGTGTTTGGAGCTAGCATTGACATTACATACATAACAGTTCTATCAACCTAAACCAAATCTAACAATACTTTTCTATATTCAATAAACTGTAATAAACGATTCGTTTAGCATAATCATTTTAAAATTAAAAAAAATAATATTTTGTAAGAGACGACAAAAAACATTCATCATAATAAAATTGTTATATATGACAAGTACTTAAAAAAAACATATTACAATTAAAATAAAAATTAAAGGTTCCACCGAGATTTGAACTCGGATCGCTGGATTCAAAGTCCAGAGTGCTAACCATTACACCATGGAACCGCACATTCAATCGAGTTTCACTAAAACAATATAAAGATCGCACACTGTTTTAGCGAAGTTCAAAATAAACGGAAGTACAATATTTTATGACAGGAAGTGAAAACAAAATTAAATGTTAAAATAGTTTTGTTCTATTTTGCACAAACATTTTAAAAATCAACTCAATGTCAACAAGCAACCAACACGTCCAAATAATTTATCAGTGCGAACCTGTAAGACTTTTAATACTCGTATATAATTTAAATACTTACATTTTTATTTAACTGATGTATATTTATCCTAGTTATGTGTGAAAATGTAGCAGCTAGGCGTAATAACAAAATAACGAATTGTAAGTTGAGGTAATCTATTTGAAGGGCAAACATAAAATGTATGTCAAATAAAAGAAGATTTTTTTTAATCCAGTAATGATACAAATAAAAAAAAGATTGACTAACTGCAATTAACTAACTTGATTTTCATTAGTCCCAATGTTTGGCTGAGAGTTTAAAACAATACAACACAAGTGTCAAGAGAAAGAGATGGACAGAGAAGAAAAAACAATAGAAAGGACAACAATGAGAAGGTCAAGAAAGAGATAGGGACAAGTGTCTACCGAACAATAGCTGAAGTAAAGGGTAAGAGATGTCAATTGGCGTTAACACTATGTCTCCTGCTAAGCTTAGGCAATTGCTTCGCTCACTTTCCCACTTCTACTGGTCCATTCTTTCTTTCAAATAATCAATTGGGATTTTTCTTTTCCTGTTTTGTTGTAGATGTCTCGTCTGTTACGATTATTTCTGCAGGAAAAGTGGAAGTGCATGGAAAATATTTCCAAAACGAAATTTTTTGTTTTAGGATCCGAAAGAGATTTTATTTATGGGCAGATTTAGAAACAGTAGACGAAATCGGTTAGAGAATTAGTTTGTTATAGAAGAAAGGTGACGTGCAACCCTGAGTCCGACTTTTGTGAAACAGATCTAGACAACTTGATGAATATCTGTTATGTATGACCAAGAGTGACAGCTCCAACTGCAGTTTTTGCAAAGTGGTTCCGAGGACGACATGTACCTTCTGTAGTTTACGAAAGATGGGAAGCAATAAAAAGTCACTTATAGATGAGATGGGGGAATTAATCGGAGAGAACAACGTTAACAAAATACTAGACAAGAAGCAATTGGGGATTGTAGAAAACTGAATCGAAACGGTCCTATGTAGAAAACAAAGTAGAAAGATCAGCAAATGAATTTAAAGAAACCAGAGAAGAAGATATTGTGACTCAGGAAGATGACACTAGCACGAATGTAAACTAGCTCTTTCTTGATTCTTTCACAAAAGAAAAAGGAGGGTGTTTAGTGGGTACACAGTATGACCGGGAGTCAAGTCTTTATTGGGCGTAAAGTCTCATCCTCGGTAAAAAAAATATCAATACGAAAATTATAACAATAAACGCCACCAATAAAAGTGATAAGGATTTTAAATATGCTAAAACAGGATATATTAAATAACTCTATGCCATTTTCGTGACGTATGAAGTTTAAAAGAAAATGTGCGGGATCTCCGTATCGAACTGGTACGGATATTGGCAGCTGGGATAGGACATACCTAATAAAACGCTACTAAACAATATTTTTAAAGTCAATTAACAAATCAATATTTCACCAATGCAAATTAATAAAGCACTATATCATAAACGCAAATCCAACCTAGAAAATTTCCCGTCTTAAAAAGAAGACATATTTTGCGTACCTGTATAACCTTGAAATTCAGAATGCAAATAAAAATAAACAAAGAGACTTCTAAAAACAACTGAGAAAATTTTATTTAAAAATTATAACTATACGCTATTGCAAACTTTTTTTTCATGTAAAAGTGATAAAGTTAAAAATGCTTGAACATGATAATATTGATATGAACGAAGTGTTATTACGTGAATAAACGCAATCTCCTTTACATACTTTTCTGAATTTCAAATCTCCATAAACCTTATAAGAAAAATTACATCTATTTTGACAGTTGCCAACTACATATATTTGTAGTTTCTTTTAATATTTCTTTTAATTCAAATCAAAATGTTAGTAACATGAATGTAAAATTAAAAAAAAATGTTTCACTTGTATTAATTGTATTAAAAATAATTTTTTCCAATGTGTCCCCGAGGAGGAACAGTTAGACCGAAAATTCACATTACTGCGCCAAACTAACAATTCAGATTCTTTTAACCAAGTAATTTGAGAAAAAAGAACATTAAAAACACATGTTTACAAAAAATAAGTTATGAAACATACTATTAGAGGTTTTTTCAATGTACACAGCTTTTAGCTGAATATGGAGGGAAATGAAACTGGTGAGAGATCGTTGTACAAGAGTGTGGATCACGAAGTGGCTAAAGTTGCAACAGAAGAGGCGCAGGATGCAGTTAAGTCTCAGAAACATGGAAAAGCACCAGCACAGGATCAACTTTAAATATGGCGGACATGATTTGGTTAATAACATGCGCGAGTTGACTGGTATGATTTGGGAAAGAGAGGAAATGACAGAGGAATGAAGAATTACTCATTTGTCCTGTCTTCAAGAAGGGTAATAAATTAATGTGTAACGACTATAGAGGGATTACATTACGTAATGTATAATACAATGTTTTCTCTAGTATCCTGTGAAAGAGGCTGAATAACTATTCTTAGCGAAAACCAGCGAGGCTTTCGAAGTGGAAGAGGTACAACACTTCGAACACAAGAGGTGTCAAAACAGAGACAGTCAATGAAGAAATGCTATGAATATAATAACGATCTACATATATTGTTTATCGACTTTAGTCAAGCATTTGATAGTGTTCATAGGATACAAATGATTAACACCATGAAGGTATTAAGAATACCACAGAAACTGGTGAAGCTGATTGAACTCACCATGGATGTCAGGCTAGAGCATTTACTGGAAGTCAAGTAAAGTTTTCATTGTGAAAACTGGGTCCAACAAGGAGATTCTTTCTCTGCAATATTATTTAAATTGGTACTGCACGTGGTAATGAAAGAACTGAACTTAGGGGAACGATAATGCACAAATCTAAGCACTTCTGTGCCTATGCTGAAAACGTAATATTTGTGGAAAGAAATCTGGATTCACCGAAAGAATTTTAAGACCTTGGGAGAGAAAAACCAACGGATTGGTTTGAAATAATTACAGAAAAAACTTAGTTCTTTGAGATGTCTTTATTGGAATTCCAGGAGATGCGACGAGGATGATATAGCATTGAATACAGAATCTATATATTTGATCTATATTTGATTGTTTATTATTATTACATTTCGGAGTCTTGATGGTATTTAGGTTAAGTGGCAATTTGAATAGTGCGCCTCGACATTGTTGTAAGAAGGTACCCTGAAAATTTCAAGTCTCTAGTTATAATAGTCTCGGCTGTATGTTGACTGGGCAAGTAGTTTAAAGGCGTTATAATCAAATTTTTGAAAAATCCATTCTCAGTACATCTCGATATATTTGTAAGAAGGTACCCTGAAAATTTCAAGCTTCTAGCTATAATTAATAGTCTCGGCTGTACATTAATTATTAAAGTTGGACTGTGTAAGTAGTTTAATATCGTTAAAATATTTTTTCCAAAATCCTGTGTTAATACATGGTAACAGAAATGTACCCTGGAAATTTCAAGTCGCTAGCTAGCTATAATAGTTTATAGCTCTGCATTGATTATGAATCAGTCAGTCAGGACGTCTTCTTTATATATATATAAAATTAAATTTATTATGCAATATATATATATATATATTTAAGTGTACACGTTATAAACAGGCCGGTGTATGGTATAATGGCGTAATTTATAATTGCAATAATTGTTATTCATATACATAATTTTATACAAATAAACATGGATCAATCAAAAAAGTTAGTCAGTAGCGTGTTTTGAACTGAAATCCTTCAGTACATAAGCAGAAAACCTCGTGATAATTTTTACCTGATACGATTTCAAAGTATTTTCTCTATCAAAATTAACACGTATCATGTTTTTGGGCAGGTTGTGATGGATTTTGTGCATTGCATGATGCGAGTGCACAAATTTATATTGATACTAAATAGCGTATGTATTTTGCGCGTGACAAGTCTCATATTATTTTTATAAGTAATGAAAATAAAGACAACAAAATGAATATTACTGAAATTATATAAAGAATAACAAATAAATGTTATATTAATATTGTAAAAAAATATTATTTAAAAAATACAATCATATAATTATAATATTTAAGAAAAACATATCAAATACACAGATTTCTTAGTTACAAATTTGTGTTGTGAACCAAAAATAAAAATCATGTGTCGTGTTTTCGAACAAATTATTGTGATTAAAATAAAAAGGAAGAGAAAATATGATATATGATTTTTATTTTTGGTTTATTTATTAATTATTATTTATATTAAATTTATTTAATTATTTATTTATATTTTATAAATATATAAATATAAATTTATTTATATTAAATTAGTTTTTTTAGTCAGGCACTCTGAAAGCGTTCGATTCAAAAAACGGTTTTTTAAATAATTTTCGATAAAAATTTTAAAAATCAGATTTTTTAAAAAATCAGCTTGATGATTGTGCACAAAAATATAATCCATATAATCCGTACTTACTCAAGTTCTTACAGTCCAAAAACCAGGTTCTGGAGCTTTAAGAAAACTATTCATCAGATTTCGTAGGTTAATAACTGAAGTAAGTGTGCAAATATTTACTAAACAAATTTACGGTTCCTAATTAAACCGGAAAAACGAAAAATAAATCCAGGCTCATTTATTCGGATTTTAATGCCGATATTTGTTTTCAACGGTAGGTTATCCTGGTGTTTATGTTTGAGTTAAATAAAATAATAGTTTTTTTTTGTTTTTTCTTTAGAGAATTTTACAGACAGACCAGACAATCGAAAAAAGAAAACATTTTCATAAATATGATTACTAGAAGTTTTTTTTATTTTGACTTAAATTCTTTTACTTTTTCCGTATTTTGGGATCTCATATATTAACAGAAAAACTGGATAGCAAAATATTTTTAGCACTATAGTTTACTGTGTTTTTATAAACTTGGTAACAACATGTGAACTAGACCTAATTTCATTATAACTCAAAAAAACCTTTTCTAATTTTCACTTGGGTTCTTATTTAATACTCTACCAACTTCTTGTTTATTATGTAGGACAGCACTACTTAAAATATTTTAGAAATAGATTATATTTTTTTTTCGGCGAAAAACCGTTAAGGTTATCATTGCCGAAAGAAATAGATTATATATGTGTTGAAATATATAATCATATATTTCTACATATATAATAAGTAGAATATTTCTACATATTTCTACATATATAATCACACACATATAGAAATAGATTATATATGTGATGAAATAAACAGTGTAGTAATTAATTTTATAGTTTTTTTTAAGTTCTTATAATTTTTAATGTTTACAATACATGTACATTAATTAAGGTTCTACTAAATATTACTGTTAAATTTATCAAATAGTACTCAGTCAAATATATACTTCAACTTCAGAAAATCATGATGTTGTTGTGGAACTGGTGGTCTAGGAACGGAAGAAAGCGATGTTTTGTATTAAATACAGGCTCATTGCCGTAATGAAAACGAAAGTTTAGGGACCTGCGACGTCACACAGAACAATTTTCGTTCAACCCCTCAGCCGTTGGCAGGAAGAGAGAGACAGAGAATACCATCACCTATATCTGTCTCTCTCTGAGCTACAAGTTCAGGAAAAAACATGCAGCGCTGCCTAGCGGCGGGGGATCCAAGTAGCTTTCTCGGCCGAATAAAATGTGCTGACTTTTACAGGCAAGAAGTGTCCTTCTTATAGATTCTGTATTCATAGGATATAGTTACGTACCAAAGGACAAACCTTTGAGTACCTGAAGTGCCTCAATTACTTGGGTAGTCTGAACAGCTATAACAAGATCACAGTAGAGATCAAAAAAGCTATTCTGCCAAAATGTTAAGCTGTATATAGGCTCCCTATGATCATGATCATTGATTCATGTATGAAAGGAAAATTATGAAATGAAAATTATATGGGTTCATAAAGGTGGCAGACGGACGGAGAATAAGGACAAATAGGGAAACTGAAGATGTACTCACTGCTGTTTGTAAAGCTCAGTCAGCTGACTTGGCTCGGGTTAGTGAAGTATATGGATGAACAACGAATATTCAAGAAGTTGTTACATAGAATGGAAGCAAGAAAAGGACGTGGAAGGCCGAGGAAGAGATGGAGAGATACAGGATATGGAGGAGGACATGAGGGTTATGTACATTGAAAGATAGTGGGAAAACGTCCAGTCTAGACCAGAATGGAGACAAGATGTGAAGGAGGCTAAAGCCTACGAGGGGTTGAGGCTCCAAGGAAAAAAATAATATTAGGCTGTTACTAATTATGAAAATAAAAAAGGTAAATAATCAAATTTCACTAACACTTTCTTTACAAATTTGTCTGCATGTATGTATATTGATAGTAAGGAACTTTCATACAATCTTAATTTTTTTAAAATAAATTTTAAAACGAAGAAGCATTTACAAATATTCATAAAACCAGATTTAACGATCCCCATACTTTCTCCCCACTCTAAAACGTTACTGTAAAGCACTCACTTTTAATTGGCAGTGACGTCATTCAACATGCCTTCTCATTATCGAGACTCGATTACCTAATCGATTATTCAAATTAACAGACCATTTAACAATATAGAACGCGTAATTTTCAATCAGAAATGCATTCCGTCGCTAACAAAAGGGGGTGGGGAGGAGCAGCGTCGATATCGGCCAATATTATGTCCGATCGGTTGAACATATTTAATTCGATTTCTGCACTGTACGATTTCGATATATTGGGAACTGAGTAATTTAAAATATACGGAAGAAGAAACACATTTAATGGACGTACTTTAGAACTGATCGATGAATTTAATCGCCGTCATTAACGATTTGTTTTTCAATTAACTGAAATACTAGATGTCATTTTAATTTAAAAAAAAGTTAATATTTGGAAACGTGAATGGATAAGGAATGGAAAAACTATTAACAAGTATTAACCATAAAAAAAAAAAAAAAAAATACCTTACATTGTGATACAATTCGGCAAGCGTTATCAAATTACTCTGTAATTTAAGTAATTCAAAGACAGTAAATATATACGATTAATGTGTTGTTTAATACTTTTTTTCACAATTAATTACGAATTTTGTCTAAGTATGTAAACCCACCGTAATGTGAGCAATTTTAAATATCCATTCAAATAAATGAAATTCATTAATATAAAATATGAATAAATACTACTTTTAAATTAGATTAGGGTCTACAGAAAGGAATAGTACAACCCCAGGCACTGCGGTCAACTGACCTATTGTGCAACTAAACCTCTTAAGTACTAGTTCAGCAGATTGGTGGTGCCCTTAATTAGTTCCAACAAACAGACTAGCTCACTCTGCTGAAGATCCCTATAGTCTTGGAAACCAAAATCCCCTAGCCTTCTACTAACAAGAGCCTCACAATCATAAATAATGTTACCTGCAGTTTCCTCTCTCTTCATGCACAACCTACACACAGTATCTCCGTGGTACATACCTATCCTTTTCAAGTGCACCCTCAGACAACAGGGCCCTGTAATAAGCCCCATGATCCTCCTGAGTTGTGCTCTGTCCAGGACATATGCTGCACCTTTGCGTCCTCCAAAAGGAACTTTGTTTAGGAGACGTTTACAATGGAAATGCTCATGAAGGTTATCCCATCTTACTTAATGTTGATTAATAATATACCTAAAATATTACTTTAGTTTATGATTATAATTAATTCCGTTAATAATTAAAGTTTTGTTTATTATATATTATTGTTTAAACTTGGCGCAAAAAGCAATGTTGATAGTAACTTGAACAAGCAAAATAGTTTTCACCGTTTCAAAATGGCGGCCACTTTTAACCTTAAAAAAACTATTTTATCTTACACATTATTTGAAATATGATTTCTTTTACCTCGAATGCTAATCAGCGTTACAAACTGCCTAAATTAATATTGCGAATTTTCAAACTACGTTGAACGTGATAGATTGAATTTTGACGCAGGACAGAGTTTATTTTATTATTTCCAAAATAATTTATAAGTATATAATGCTAATTTATACCAATTTCAGTGAAAGGTTAAGATAAAGACATTATTTTAGTGAATTCGCTTCTATCACGTCAGCAAGACAGCTGCGTGCCGCTCGCTATTTGTCATTTTTTCGTAACGTTTAGTGTATTTTTTTGTGTCACGTTTATTTAAGCAAAACGAAATCTTACGTATGCTGGTGTTGTTCCGAAGCTGTTTTAAAATTATGAAGAGAAGATGCAAATTTAATGCAGTGTCGCCAACATAAATCATTCTCAACTGGATTATCTTGTTAACACCATCTGGCTGTAGAATTATGTTAAGCTTCTGCTGCATAGTGCAATCACGTAATATTGAACTTTAGGTATGTACCTGAACAATTTAATATAACACGGTCGCTGAATTAAATAAATAGAGTCAAGAATGTGCTGAAACTATAAAGCATATTTGTACGGGCTATACAATAGAATGAGTGTTAATAAAACTATGTTCTGGTGTGGCTATTTGGAACCAAACTAATAAGAGCGCTTCAAGGATGATTAAGTGGTGAGTCAGATTTAATTCATAAAATTTGGAAATCGATTTGTTGCTAAACGTACGACTTGGATTAAAAGCTAACAATGTCCGGAAACGTTATTTTCACTGGCTAAGCTAACGGCCATTTTATTTTTTCACTAAGAATTTATATTTCTAAAACGACTTAACCGATTCAGTTGAATCTAGTTAAAAAAGTCAACTTGCTCCAGTAATCCGTTTTAAAACAGACAATTTTGATAAATTTTCAGTAAAATGCAATCATTAAGTACCAAAAGAAAAAGCTAGCTGTAAAAAAATCCGGTTAGGATTCAATCGAAAAAAACGTGTACAATTGCGATTTATTAAAATCGGTTCCCCACATAGAACAATTCAAAATTCAAGTACGAAATAATAAAAATTTGCAGATTTGGAAGTAGCCTAAATCGGAAAAAATCAGAATAGAGCTATTTATATTTAGATTGAACTTTTCAATATAATTTTCATATATTATTACGTTAAGTATTCCGATGAATTTTGTAGCAAAAGTAAAGACCTGCGTTATTGAAACCACATATATATAGGGTACCTACTACAACTACAGGGAACCTTTCCATTTTAAAGACTTTACAATAAAATAAAAAAACGATATAAGATCTCACACAAAGTATAAAGTGCTCCCGTGAGAGTGCAGCACAGTGCAGGCATAGATGATAGAAATAACTGTGTATGTACCAAAACAAACAAAAAACACTGATGAAAGTAATATCTAAATTATCAAAGATTTAAATAATTATTGACCGAATCAGTTTTGAAAGTAGAATCGGCAAGACAATCTAGGCAAGTTGTAACGTGTAAATATTGTTAAATAAAAGACTTTGATTTTAGTAAACAGTAAATAATGTATTGTAAGTACAGTACATAGCCTACCTAATATAGGTATGTAAAGCGAAGTCCGGTTTAGTAAATTTAAATTGTAAAATAAAATACAATGCTAAAATTCAGTAATTAATTTTATAGGTTATAGTTTTAAATACGAAAGTAAAACAAACTAAGACTTAATGTATTAAAAATCATAAATAAAATGAATGGACACCAACTTATTAAGGTATAACACTACTAAATGTAACTATAACATCTACTTTAATCGTTAGCACTTCAATGTTCGTTAATTTTACATACATTAATAAATTCAATAATTATTTAAATTGGTAATGAACCTCTGAAGTACATGCTCTAGCCCAGCCTTCAAAATTGTTAGATAATGTACAATTGGAACCTATGTGAGTCTGTTTATTCACGTTTTGACGTCTGTCGACCATTTCAATGACTGCTACAGTTTTTACCTTATTTTTTGATTATTTCGATTTACCTCCATCCGAGAACGCGTCATCAAATAGTAAGTTCACAAAAGCTAAGAAAAGCGGATCAATGTACTGAATAAAATAATAATAAAAGAAAAATAGATTAACTTCTTAGAAGAACAACAAAAAACAGTTTTGGCTGGAGAATAAATACCAACTTTTTTGAAACAAACACTAAGTACAGTCGAATTTGTATTTTTTCAAATTTATTCGCGAACTGTAAATGTCCCCCATTTTGGTAGACTGCATTGATTTGCATTGTGATTCCTTATGTACGCTGTGATTTGAGCAAACTGTTACTGCACTGATATTCCTTGTAGATAGCTTTAAAACCGGAAGTGTTTTTCTTATTCGTGAGAAAAATTTAGCTAATTTAATGTTTTTCCACAATTTATTTAGCTAATGAACCGGATTGGCGAAACTGTGTTGCGGTACGTAAAGACTACATTTGAGAAAAAGTAGACTGACCCCAGTCAATAGTCTGAAATGTTTAATGTCTTACTTTCCTTCCAGTTTTCGAATGTGAACAGGCACAACCCGTCATGCCACTACATTACATCACAATGTCTTGCCAGGTTAATTTTGTCATCCGCTGGCAGCACTCCAAGCTAGGTCGTTCAACAGTTGCTATAAGCCTCGACCTGTCAAGTCACCCAATGTACACGATCTTACGTTACGTGTACATGATCACGAGAAAATAAAATGAATTATGCAAATTTTCCTTTCATGGTTTTATAAGAAATTGTTTAGACAATTATATTGATAAATTAAGATTAAAAAAACAAATGAACTAGTAAGATAGGGAGCATCGGTCCAACTTACAATATCAGATTCGTTTTTTTAACTTGAAGAATCTTATTTCAAGATGAAACTTAAAGAGGAATCAGAAGATTCTTACTTCAAGATGAAACTTAAAAGAGGATTAAGAAGATTCTTACTTCAAGATGAAAGTTAAAGAGGAATAAGAAGATTTTTTACTTCAATGAGAAACTTAAAATATGAATAAGAAGATTCTTACTTCAAGATGAAACTTAAAGAGGAATAAGATGATAATAACTTCAAGACGAAACTTAAAAAAGATTAAGAAGATTCTTATTTCAAGATGAAACAAAGAGGATTAAGAAGCCAGAAGGTCTATGGTATAGAAAGAAAAGCGAAGCAAAAGACAGGCTAAGGAACACTTCGGAGACAGAGTGTTCTTCGGACTGATCTTTGACAAGATCAGAGCAAAGACCTGCATCAACCCGAGTGAAAATAAGCTGATATAGCAGAAGGGATCCTAACGAGGCATTGCACCTTCAAGAGACATTTTAGGAATGTTTACTTAGTAGAAGATCCGACATGCAGATGACAAGGGGGAAGAAACCATTGCCCACATGTATTGATAGACAGGGATGCTTACAAGCAGAGCTAAAACTTTGGGAAAAGTCACCGATTAGAAGTAGATTAATGTATCCTCTCCATAATGTATAATAATGTATAATGTATAATGTATCCTCTCCAAATCCTAGATTTTATGAAAAAATTATAGCTAAATAAGGCGTCCCGCAACTAAGCATCGCAGGAATATAGAAAAGAGGCACACAAGATCTACAAATATCGCAAATAGTAGCGTAACTACAAACATTCATTCAAAAATTTACTTATTTTCTTTCATATCAACTGGAATGCACAAAGAGAGCTGTTGTGACACTATAGCTTTTGATACATTAAGTAAAAAACAAAATAAGTATAACAAAACGTAAAAGCTGTTCCCTTCATTTCCATTAGTTTTGAGTCAGTTTTTATGTGAAACCGTCTCTGAAGATGATATCTTTGTAATCAAAATAGCAAGAAGTTTTAACATGTATACAATTATTGTATTTCTATAAAAAACTTTTCCTTTGGGTTATTTGTTTATCAATCTGAATAGTTCACAATATCAGCTGATTATAAAGTTTCTTCGTCTCAACAATTTTCTTTCTGTTAAAAACTGTTTTGAACTTAAATAAATGATTTTAAAAAAATATGTCGTTTGTTTGTTTTTAAAACTCGTTTATAAATAAGAGTTCTTTTATGTCTTTTGAAATTACTTTACTGTGCTAATTACGTTAATTAATAAAGTTTAAAAACTTAATAATTACAATTAGTATTATTTAATCACATTTTTAAAAGAAACTTTTGAAGTTGCAAAAGAATTAGAGTAATTACACGATCCGATTTTCATTTTATGTTCCGACCCGTGATTTAATTTTCGTTTAGTAATGGAGAAACAGATTTACATATCCGAAAACGGATTTCATTGTCCTTTCTTACGTTATATTTTATATTGAAATCATTAATCATACGACCGCTTTCGAAATTCATAAAAAAGGAATTAATTTCAAGATGGTGGATTCACTGTGGAAGAAAAACTGTCGAATGGTAAACATTTTTTGTAGTGTGCAATCGTACTTACTTCTATCTCATAAGACCAGAACATTTTGAGGCATTTATTCTAGTACTCAGTAAATTAATTTTTAATGCACAGTTTTGTATTTTCGTTTGCACTCCACTTACAAAACTTCAATTATTCATATTTATATAAATAAGATCGTATATATAAAAAAAAAATATGAATGAATAAAATATAATTGCGGAACTCAACTGTCTGGCTGACATGATGTAAGCAAATTTCTAACATAATCTTACACTTAACAATCATTAAACTACATTCAATATATGACACTGAACCCTGACTGAAGTCTTTTTCTTAATTTCAAATCGTTTATAAAAAATTAAATATATACGCGAATTTTAATAATAACCACTATGGTAAAATCATTAAATAAAAATCTTACAATTTTATAAATATTTGAAATGACAGCCATTTTGAAACATGGATTATCCTGGGTAACGAACATACTATTACAACCGACATTTGTATCAAGTTTAAAACGATTTCGGACTAAACACACACACGTTTAAGTTGCGAACGCTTGACACACACACACACAAACTACCTCTAAAAATGATCTAAAAATTAAAAACGGAGCTAATTCGGTCTTCAAGGTTTCAAGTTTTTTTTCTAAAGGAAAATAGCTCATTTCTTGTAATGCATTGTGAAATCACATATTAGGATGTAGTCGTAAATTCCTATCATGTACGAAAATAACAAATCAGGGAAAACGATCACCTGCCGGGCGATGTACATTTTCCGCCTCTACCAAGCATCAAAGATTTAATAAAGACAAAGGAAAGCAGCCCAGAATAGATTTAATTATCACAAACAAAGGTCTGCTAACTGAGCAACTATTGGCGTCGACGTAAAGGCCTACTGAGCCTTTGTCCTTTATCCTGGAGCTTGTCGATACTAGAAACCAATTAAATTTGAATAAAACTATCATCAATGGAAAGAAATACAGAAATTAGACTTTTAGAAAAATATTTGTTTGTACAATAAAGTTAGCGGTTAATTACCATCACGAGGAAAATAACCTTTTACTGAACAAGGACAGAATTTTTATCCATAAGTTCTGCATTTCAAAGAGAAAAGTAAAACTCTTTAATAATACATTTAAACAATTCACACTTTGAATTTAAATGAACAAGTTCTTAATACGTCAACAATACTTAAAGCAATTGTTTACTTGTATTTACCGTTAAGTTATCGTTCTTTCATTTTACACTACTGCTCCCTTTCACTAATCGATTATATTATTTGCTAATCCTTTTCAAAAACCCTTTGTCTTTTCTGGTTTATTTTTATATATAATTTTATTCTACCACGAACTAAGATTAAATAACATCAATTTTTTGCCATAATTAATTCCTTTTTCTTTTAGCCTTTCATAATAGTGCGCAATTATTTTCTCTCTCTGTTTTTTATCATTGTTTACCCTGTTACGTTCTTTTTTATTTGTTTTTCGACTCATCTTCTACTCCCAATTTCTTCCAGGTCCTGTGTGAACTCATTTTAACCACGGAACTTGTATTTTTCAAATCAGTTGGAACTACCCCTTAGTAGTGCGTTTAAGTGTAGGGTTTACATACACTCTTTTCAGGTGTCCATATAATCTCTCGTATAGTTACTTTCTGATTCGTAGTCTGTAACTATATATATCGTATATTTTTTCTCTGAAGGATTTTTTCCAAATATTCTTTAACAAAATAATTAGTCTTCACGCTCACATTTTATAGTGTTGGATCTACTAGACACAATTATTGATGACCGAGACGCAATTGTTGTTTACCTCCTTTGACCAGCGGATGGTATTTGACACCATAAGGCCATATGCAAAACCAAGGGGGGGATTTTCAGCAAAAATAACTGCTATGTTCTTCTTGTTACAGGATCCGAATCGGAGTTTCTCAACTAGCTAAGCGGATTTGTCTCCTTTGGACTTTCGTGCATCACTGGTAGCGACATTGACAAATAACTGAAAAACGCGTCTCCTCATCATCAAACACGACCAGATCCTGTATCAGATCATTAGAGGTTCCCGGATCCTTTTCTAATAACAAAGACGGCACCAGCCACACGAAACACAAAGACGGGTCTTTACGTTCAGTCAGATCCGGGAAAATCTAATGACAACAGTCATTGAATATCGAGGATTGTACGCCGTGGACTCATCTTGCTGAAATCACGCTAGTTCTGTACGCTTTATTTTCTTGAGAGAAGGGACAAAAACTCTTTGATCGTAGTGATATACCGCTCAGAATCTACTATGATGCATCAAGACTTTCTGTAAACTAAAGACTATTCTTTATATTGAAAACAACTCCACCACCAGCCACTCGTAAGAGCCTCTCCTATTCTTACAAAGCACACAGAAATTTTTATTTTGATTGAAGACTACAATTAAACACAAAGTTATCTAGTAGTTATAACAAAATAGATCACCGTGTGTCAGACGTTCATTCCACTGAATGGCTCTGGTTGTCAGCTACAGCCTCTTGGCTTGATATGCTATCACTGCACCAAGTCCTATGTGCTAGCATCTGCTGAACACTAGCATTAGTATGGGTTTGGAGTCGTTTTTCATGCTTCTTTGCTACTGCCATGATTTCGTCAACAATCGTTTTCACTTTAAGGTCTCTGTGAACAGTTCCATTGCGTGTGTACCACGGCGCATTTACCCTTATCCTAAGCATTTGATTTTGAAAAATCTGAATTTTCCATATATTACTTCTCTTGGCGCATCCCGAAATTTGCAGTCCATAGTTCCACAATGGCTTTAGAACTTCATTATATAAAAGTAATTTTCTACTTATACTTTTGCTTATACTTATACTTTATAATTTTGCATTATATCTCAATAAAAAATACATATTCCTGAACTTAATCTCAAGCTCCATTCTTTTCTTTGTAATGTGTGACTTGAATCAAATTCATTCCCAAATATTTAACTACATTTCTGCATGGAATAAGTTTACTGTTTATTAGTACTGGCACTTCTTTCTCTTTTTTTAGCTTAAGTAAAATTAATATGGTTTGACTCGGACTCGTTAAGTTTTACACATCACCTTCTGGTCCACACATTAACTTTTAGGATGGTTTTTAAGCACATAGACGGAGTTCTTATTTATAATTTATGATTAAATTTTGACGGTTTTAAAAAATCGAAACAACATTGCATGTTTTTCTTCTTCATTCTTCTTATGCACGTTCTACCTTCTTTGGGGTACGTGGAATCAAGTCACTTATTCATGCGTTGTCCCCTCCTCAACTTCCAGTATCGCTTCATTCTGTCGGATCTCATCCTTCTCTCTTCTTCGGGTTCTGATTTTGGTGTAGATATATCTTGGAACCTTACACTGTCACCTCTGGTAATTTTCTTGGCCGCTCCATCAAGCAAAGAATCTTCTGCAATTCTCAATTCCATTAAGTCTTTCACAAACTTCCTTAAACTAGTTGGGTTTTGTTTTGCGGTTATAGAAGAAATCAAATATTTGTTTAGTTAAGCTACTGGAGTTCATTCTGAGAAGATTACAGTAAAAATTTATTCTCCTCTTTCGTATAGTATCCGAGAGCTTTTCAATTGTCCTGTAGAGAGTTTCATTCTTGATGTATACAATCTCATTATCCTGAAATTTCGGTCCCATGATTTTTCTTTCTTTCGGTTCAAGCATCTCCATGTGACCTTTGAAATTCATGGTTATGGTTTCTGCTGCGTACAGTGCTTCTGGCTTGAGCACAGTTTTGTAATGTTTAATTTTGAATCCCCAAAATAGGGATTTCTTATTATATGTTTCCTTTGTCAATTGGAAGGCCAATTCAAGCTTATTTTTTCTGGATTCCATTGCTTTGTCTTCCCCAGCATTCCAACTAATTCATTCCCCAAAATATTTAAATTCTTTTACTATTTCAATTTCTTCTTAATTAATATCTTAACTTTTTTTAACAACTTCTGAAACAAAACTGATGTGTTTGGTTCTTAACACGCATTCCACATAGTTTCTGACTTCTAATAAAATTAGTTCTATTTGCTATACAATTCAAAATCTCACATATTTTTATAAATACGAAGCAGTTTTCGCTATCTACATTGTACAATAGACAAATCACTCTTTACGATTCATCAATTCACAATCATTTTATTGAATCTGTCTTGAAGAAATCTTTTCACGAATTAAGGAATACCGGAGACCAAGATAAAGAACCGGCAGTCAGATAAAACAATGGCGGCTTAATGACGTAGGCCTAATGGATCCACAATGCAATCGGTGTAATTAATTCCAAACAAAGGTTTGCTAACTGAGCAAGTATTGAACAAACAGAAGTGAGAGCGATGTCTCCCGCTTGATAGGCGCCGTTTAAACTGAGGCCGGTTTGTTAGCGCGATTGTTTGTGTAAACTGAAGGGTAATCAGTTGTATAATGCGAGCGTGTTGTAGTGATATGAACGACAACAACGTGAAGAGAAAAGCAGTTCCCATGTGTTGGGAAATCACAATTAGGA